>JAJOOS010030799.1:0-25216 GCA_029582725.1 Solanum chiquidenum
TGAACTAAAATGAACTGAAAAGAATTAACAGAAAAACCTCCATTAACAAGGAGCTAAAATAGAAGAAGAAGAAACTCTCATTCTTTGAGTTCAAAGACTAACTATTACAATGCTGAAAAGTACTATTTATAGAGTCACTAACTTCTAATCAAAACTAACTAATCTTGAAAGGAATTAGTTATAACAAACAATACAAAAGGTCTATACTACCCTTGAGCATCTTGGTGAAATAACTAACTTCTTAACTACCTTACACTCATATCTCATCATCCTTCACGCCAAACGACTCTTTACGGTCACAAATTATTGACTACAGTTGATTACAAAAGATAAATTTGTGTCCTATTTAACCATATCAACGTGTTGGACTCCACACTTTTCAATAAATTTTCCAATTTTATTATGCCGATTCTTCTCCGATGAATAAGAGGAAAACTAAAATCAGATTTTTTGATCCTTGTGTAGCTAGGGTCGTGATAACCTTTTCTGTATCGTTCCAATTTTATCAAATATCGCTGAAGGAACAAGTAAAGTTAGATTTGATTTACTCCATGTTAGGCAGTTCATGTCTTCATGACAATTTCGTATCTATTCCCCTGCGATTTTTCTTCAGTGTATCGGCCATTTATGATGACACACGTCAATGACCCAAAAAAGAAGCAAACTTGATAACTACATTTCTGTGGAAAATAGTCATATTTGTACAAAGTATCATTTAACATTGTTAGTGGAAAATTCTTAATCTAATCACTATAAGTAACCACACACATCTTAAAAAACATAAGTAAAAAACAGAGGAAAAATGAAGTTCAATGTATCACCAGTTGCACTCTCTTGTTTCTTTTTCTTGTTCCTAACAGAAACTTTAGCACAAAATGCTGGTTCAATTGTAACGAGGGAATTATTCGAACAAATGTTGAGTTTTAGGAACAGTGATGTATGTCCTGGCAAAGGATTCTACACTTATGATGCATTCATAGCTGCAGCCAACTCCTTTCCAGCTTTTGGTACTACTGGTGATGATACTGCACGTAAGAAGGAAATGGCTGCCTTTTTCGGTCAAACATCTCACGAAACTAATGGTAATTTGGGTCATCCTTCTTATCGTTGTAATGTACATACCTGCTTATGTAACAATTGAATTCTATAATTCGCTCTTTTGCAGGTGGTAGTGCAGGAACATTTACTGGAGGATATTGCTTTGTTAGGCAAATAGATCAGTCAGAAAGATACTATGGCAGAGGACCTATCCAATTGACACAGTAAGACAATTGAATAGAATATCAACAGTTAAACTAATTTTGAAATCAATGATAACATTATTTTTGTGCAGCCAATCTAACTACGAACGAGCTGGACAGGGTATTGGTGTTGGACAAGACTTAGTGAACAACCCTGATTTAGTAGCCACAGATCCTATAATATCATTCAAAACAGCAATATGGTTCTGGATGACAGCACAGGATAATAAGCCATCATGCCACAACGTTATCATTGGGCGATGGACGCCATCCCCTGCAGATACGGCAGCTAATAGAGTGCCAGGGTACGGTGTCATTACCAACATCATTAACGGTGGACTTGAATGTGGGATGGGTCAGAATACTGCAGTGGAAAGTCGAATTGGATTTTACAGGAGGTATTGTGGTATGTTGAATGTTCCAACTGGTGAAAACTTGGACTGTAACAATCAAAGGAACTTCGCCCAGGGCTAAGCGTCGTTATATATATATGTTATGTACGTATTACTATTACTCATGGAGAATGAATAAGGGGATTCTGTATGCCCATTTAGAATAGGGAGATATATTTGTCTTCTTAAAAATTAAAGGACCACATATCCTACATAATATGTGGTGCTTGAGTGAGGCTGTTGCACTTAAGAAAAATGGAAGTTTATTTTCAGAAATAAAAGTTATATGATTTATGTTGTAGATTTTGATCTTTTGTTATAGATTATGTTGTATCATTTTGAACTGAGTAACTATTAAGTTCAAGATCCTTAAAGAATGAGAAACAGTAGGAAGAGAGAATATCTCATTGAACTAACGAGTATAGAGAGAAGACTCGGTAGTCGTTACGAGTACATTGGAGATATTTATAGTTAACTAATTTAACTACCTAATTACATGGTCCACAGTTTACATTTGGCCTTATTTCATTCTATCCAACACATTTAGTGGGCGTTTGATCATGTATTTCACTTTAAAAATAATTTATTTTTAAAGTGAAATATTATTTTGAAAATTGAAGTTGTTCTTTTTTAGTTTTGACGAGTAATTTAGAGTGAAAAAAAATGAAAACACTTTTATTTTATTTTCAAATTAAGTTGAATTTTGAAATTTAACGACTAAATATGTTTTTCCGAATTCAACTCCAATCATGGTCAAGATTCCAACTTTGAATCTTATTCTTAACGTTGATCATTTCTGTCACATTATAAGAATTGTTCAGGGTCAAACCAAGTGATGTTAGATCAAGGAAAAAATTAGCAACTGCGACATATCCTGTTTAAAATAATTAAACATCCATACCGGATAGGTAAAAGCCAATATTTTCTAATACATATATAAAAAAAAAAGAGAATAAATTATGCAAGGACTTCTGTGATCAAGAAGCTATAAATTAGACTATAAAAGTTAATAAGACAAAACAAAGTACGAAAATATGGAGGTCGACGAAGCAGAGGGGAAATGGTTAAGACTTAATCTTGGAGGAAAGATCAAATCATTCGACTAATCAGGGGGAAAACTGGATCAATTTTATTTTTTTCAGTATTCACATTGAGATCTGACTAAATTTGTATTTGCATATTGCAAGGTTTAGAAAAGCTCCCAAACATGATTTTTTGACCTTTGATTAAAGATACATGAATTTCAATAATTTCACCACAATCCATGTTTTCCAAAAATTTAATTTGTCAATTCATGACTATCTTTACTACTCCCTCTGTTCCTAATTACTTGTCCATATTTTCTTTTTTAGTTGTCCCTAATTACTTGTCCATTTTGGCAAATCAAGAAAGAACAATTTTTTTTATCTATTATACCCTCAATTAATTACTTTGAAAAAGGTAGAATTTTTTGAAAAAATATTAAATTTTTAATTCATCCACTTTATAATTAATAGGGATAAAATGGTAAACTTTACTATGTCAACTATTATTTTTTTAATAAATGTGTCAATTTAAAACTGGACAAGTAAATAGGGACTGAGGGAATATTACTGTTAGATTAAAAGTACATAGACAGTTCAAACTTGTAATTTTACTTTTGAAAACTATTAGAGGACTCGTAAAAGCCTAACTCAGATTATTAACGTCTTGACTTCTAAAGACTTCTATAGCAAAACCACACATAAAATTAGTCACGAAAACATGACTCATCCAAGTTTGATCGAGTTAATAACTTGTTCATTAATATCTCCACCTGGTTTGGTCTGCATAATTTAGTCCATCAAAAAACTGGAATAATACGTAGTTCAAATTGATCCAATTTGGAATCTTATCAAAATATTTGAAAGTTTTTTTTTTTGTTTAAGACGTAAATATATTTGTAATAAGAAAAAAAAATTATTAGGTATTGGAACAAATTATAAAAAATAAATAGTAAAAATTATAAAGAGCTTGTTAGATTGTACTATGACTCATTGTTTAAACTATTTTGTCCTATTCATGCAACCCAAATTTTCTGACTTGTTCCAAATTAGCATTGACAAAATTCAGCTCAACTCATTTATTTGAAACTACTATCGTTAATTGTTTTCACTTGAATGTGTGCGGAAAATATAGCTCTCAAGACTTGACTTATTCCGATGATGGAAAAATACACTTGACGTATACTAGAAATTACTTCAATTGGAATAGTCTTGTGCCGACTTCATTACGTAGCCAATTTTGATATTCCAGAACTCGACAATTTAGTAGACTTTGGTTTACAAGATAAACTCACTTTAGTTTCACCACAATAAAAAGAGAAGAAAACTATGGGTGAGATTTGTTCAACAAATAAGTACACAGAATTAGATTGATTGTTAATTGTAATCAGTGGTGTATCCAGGATTTTGAGGCTCTAGATGGCATACCATTTGAACAGTAGCGTGGTTTCAATATTAACATAATTGTACATAGATCTGCCCCTGATTGTAACACAAGTGTCTAGTTAAGAAATGGATTTACGTTATATACACTAGAATAATAAGTGAAGTATTTGGTTCTAATTTTGCAGGTGGTAGCCTAAGTGGAGAAGGTCCATTTGCCGGAGGATATTGCTTTCTTAGGGAAGGTAACCAAATGGGAAGTGGATTTTATGGCAGAGGACCTATCCAATTGACAGGGTACGTAAAACAGAGGAAAATAGTTCATTCATCTTAGATGAAAAAAACACAATTTGTAACGAATTTATTGATGATAAAATGAGTTTTGTAGGCAAACTAAGTATGACTTAGCTGGGCAAGCAATTGGACAAGACCTAGTTAACAACCCTGACTTAGTGAAAACTCCATTAATGGAGGTTGGGAATATGCAGAATTGCAGAAAGAAGAACAGGAGAGAAGAGAGCATTGTATTCCAATCAGTGAATTTTCTGTTACATTGAAAGTTCAATATCTATTTATAGACTATAGTATTGCAACTACTTTCATAACTAACTATAGAAGCTTCTAGAACCTTTCTAACAACTCTAACTAACTCACACCATATAGCTTGTTCAATCTCCTAAACTGATCAACACTTAGTAGCCACAGATGCAACTGTATCTTTTAAAACAGCAATATGGTTCTGGATGATGGCACAAGGAAATAAGCCATCATGCCACGACGTTATCACAGGGCAATGGACGCCATCAGCAGCCGATACATCAGCAAATAGACAACCAGGCTACGGTGGAATTGAATGTGGCAAAGGACAGAATCCACAAGTGGAAGATCGGATTGGATTTTACACAAGGTATTGTACCATATTGAATGTTGCTCCTGGGGACAACCTTGATTGCTACAACCAGAGGAACTCTGCTGAGGCCTAGGCTTATGTTTTAGTCATGGTGATGACGGTATATAAAGTTATGTCTGAATAAAAGGGATTCTGGATGCCCATTTAGAATGGAATAAGGAGATATGTAGTTTCTTATTTTGTCTTCAGAAATAAGAGTTTCTTGTTTATATAGTTCTTGCTTTTTGCTTTGGATGTTCTCTAATTTGTACACAAAATATGAAGGCCATAACTGCTAGTATATGTGAATGACACATGCTTGTTATTTACAATAATACTCTCTCTATCCCTATTTACTTATTTATTTTTTATTTCATACACTTATTAAGAAAATAATAATTGACATAGTAAATTTATCATTTTATTCCTACTAATTGATAGAATTCCAAAATCAATTTATTCATTAAAGAAGGTTTACCTTTTTCAAAAACATTAACTCTCTAAATAAACTGAGGGCATAAAAAAATAATATATTTTCTTGATTTGTCCAAAATGACAAGTAAAAAGGGATAAATAAAAAGTTAAAATTGGACAAATAATAAAAAACAGAAGGAGTAATAATTAAAAAAAAAATAGATCTCAAAGTTACGCGTCATTACTATGGCGGATAAATAATTCGGCACGTGTTAATTTGATCAATTTACAAGTAAGATAAAAAATAAATTGAACAAAAGAGTGTGTAGCATTTTTACTAGAATTTTTTTTTATTATCATCGAGTGAACACTTTTGTGCACACAATGTAAATTGAAGCAATTTGTCGACCAATTTGCATTAGTATTTTAGTAATTCAACTGGCTACATGAGTGTATTTAGAGGGTTAAAGTGTTTATTCTTTCAAACTTTTAGTGGTAGTGTTGCACAAAAGGCAGTGAACTTTTGAGTAAAGAATAAATAGAATATTGAAGATACCAGTATGGTTGGTTGGCATTCTGACGAGTTGTTGATTGGCCATTAATAAGACACATATATCCACATCGACAGCTAATTTCTCTTTTTAAATATTCCAAAGCCTTTGTCACCTTTCAATCTTCCACATGTGCTTCATTTTTAATTAAATTTATTTATTCAGCTTGTAGTAGTAATAATTCAATAGTGTTAGTAAGGTTGAAATTCAAGGAAATCGATGAACATAACTCTTAACGATTTTAGTTTAAGTGACAAAAAAAAGGATTCCATAAAGATGTAGTAGTGTATTATTTTATTAATTATAATCCTAATAATAAGTAGGAGCATGTTCAAATGGTGACCTAGATGATATAAAGATATTGAAGTGGAAGATCAAGACAAAAGGTTAGTAGGTAGTTAAACATCGTTTTCCTTATCAGTATTATTATTATCATCGTATTATTTGTTGTTGTTACGGTCATTTTCTCCCTGTACTCTACATATTAATATGTTGTTGCTGTTATTTGTAAGTAGAACATGTTTGAATGATGGCATATTTCAACAAATTGAAAACAGAAAAAATGAATGGGAGACCACTACTATTCTGGAGTAGTTGGAATAACAAGGTAATGGGTGTTCAGCTAACAATTCAGCTGCTGGTAGCACTTATCACTGCGGTTTTAGTTATCACAACTTTGTCCCTGTCAAGAACCATTAGGCCAAAGGAAATTGGGGAAAAGATCCAGTTGAACTCATTATCCAGATGCAATTTCTTTTCTGGTAAATGGGTATTCGATAACCAATCTCGCCCTCTTTATAATGGGTCCAATTGTTCCTTCATTTCGTTTTTGGATGATGGAATGGCTTGTCAGAATTACGGGAGAAAAGACCTTGATTATCTCTATTGGAAATGGCAACCCCATGACTGTGACCTTCCAAGGTATAGTAGAATTTTTCTGTTTTTTCCTTATTTGGGTTCTGGGTATTTATGATTTTGGATAAGATTTAATGCCACAGCGATGCTGGAGAAGTTGAGGAACAAGAGGCTTGTTTATGTGGGTGATTCACTCAATAGGAATCAATGGGTTTCTCTTGTGTGCATGCTAGAGTCATC
This sequence comes from Solanum chiquidenum, assembly GCA_029582725.1. Taxonomy (NCBI): domain Eukaryota; kingdom Viridiplantae; phylum Streptophyta; class Magnoliopsida; order Solanales; family Solanaceae; genus Solanum; species Solanum chiquidenum. The sequence continues at coordinate 6,988 of JAJOOS010030799.1, forward strand.
AATCCATACTCATCTCAAACAAGTTCACTTCAATGGTTCTTTGGTCACATTAAAAGCTATTGTGAGTTTCAACCATTATTATGTGTTTGCTCTTTGGTTATTGAAGTTGTGGACTTAGATCTTGTTTCCAACATTATATTGGTGAAGGAATACAATGCTACTATTGATTTCTACTGGGCACCATTGTTGGAGGAATCTAATTGCGACGATGCCTGGCATCATCGTGTGAAGGATCGTGTATTGAGAGTTGATTCAATAGAGAAACATGCTAGATTTTGGGAAGATGCTGATGTGCTTGTTTTTAATTCCTATTTATGGTGGCGACTGGATTTGACTGTTCTGTGAGTAAACATATACCTTGAAACAGTTAATCAATCATAAGAAGTTGTACTAAATTTCAAGATTTTGGGAATAAAATGTCCATTGAATATGACAGTGATTTGTGCAATTTCAGGTGGGGTTCGTTTGAAAGTGCAGATGCAAAGTATGAACAATTAGGGATGGTGCATACATACGAGTTGGGTCTACAGACATGGGCAGATTGGTTGGACAGTCATGTCAACCGCACCAAAACAAGAGTATTCTTTGTTAGCATGTCGCCCACGCACAGCAGGTATATAATTCACCACTTCAAATTTTTCTAATTGCACAGGAGAAGCGGATTCAGATTTGAAGTTTATGAGTTAGTATAATGAATGATCTCAAGTTAATAATATAACAATAATTAGGTCAGCATCAAATATTTATAGATATTTAGTAGTAATTTCTTAATATGTATACAAGAACTAGATAAAAGCTATTGAGATCATGTGAACCCGTAATTGACTCTCTACATTCGTCCCTACATTGAACATGCTATAACAACACCAGTTACTACTACTCCTCAAACACAATTAGTAGGGTCGGTTGTATGAAACCTCAATAGCATATGCTTCCCTTGGGTCCATAATGTTTCATTACTCCGTACTAAAGAATTTTCTAAACATTAGGGGTTCTCTCATATACTCTAGTAGGCGACTAGTTGGTATCACTTGCACGCTTTTTCAACTTCTACTATTATCTATCTTTTGCTAGATCTGTTTGGAGTCGAGATATTCTGCAAAAGCACTCATATTTAGTGTAATTCCACAAGTAGGGCTGTGGAGTGTACACAAAGAATATGTTGTTTTTGATACCCTCGACTCAAGTAAAACATATAAAAAATCAAGTATGTAAAGCAAAGAACCGTTGTTTGATATAATGGCAGGGGAGAAGAGTGGGGGAAGGCAGAGGGTGAGAATTGCTACAATGAAACAGAGCCAATTTCTAATGCAGAGTACTGGGGATCGGAATCATCTCCGGGAATGATGAGATTGGTGGAAGCAGCCATCAAGAAACTGAATGAAAGGAGTGGTGTGAAAGCAGATTTGCTCAACATTACCCAACTTTCTGAATATAGAAAAGAAGCACATCCATCCATTTACAGAAAGCATTGGGATCCTCTAACCAAAGAACAATTGGAAAATCCTAGTAGTTATGCAGATTGTACACATTGGTGTCTTCCTGGAGTTCCTGATGTTTGGAATCATTTATTGTATGTATACCTTCTTTACTTGTGACCTATCTAGAATGAGACTTGGTTCTTACAGAAATAGTAAGAATGTAATTGGATTCATTTGTTCTTGAAAATCATCAATTTGGGCGGTGTAATGACTCCTTTGATTCATCTAGTTAACTCATCCAAAAGTTAGGTTGATATATAGTTCACATTGACATCTAAGAAACTTTGTTTTATAAGATATATTATATAGTCATAAACAATTAAATATTAGGCACTCGAATAAATATAAGAAAATCAATTAATTATTATCAGCCACTTATATGAATGGTCATCCAATTTTTGAGAATTACCTAAGAAAATCATACAACTACTGTTATTGCTCTAAATATTTCAATGCATAAGTAAGACCGTTTGATAAATTCAAAGAGCCTTTATAAATTAATTAGCAGCCGTGCGTGAATCATGAATAGTGTATTTAGGACTTTAGTAAACGTGGAAATCTGAAATGTACATTTGTTCAAACATTAAATCGAAAATCATTAAAAGGAAAATATAGGGAATGGAGAAGAAAATTACAAGTGGGAAATCATTCCGTTTAAGTAATCATCAATTGAGATCGATGAATAAAACCTTATTAATAGGAACAAGAACGCTAATTGTTCTACTTAATACATCACTACACATTAGGTAATTATAGGTGTGATGAGATAGTATCTAGGGTAATTAGTAGCTTGACTACATTTAGGACTCTAATTAACTAGATAACTTCTTTTAGCAATTGATCCTAAATAACTTTAATATACAAAGACAGTTTTGCCCTTACCTGCTTCTTCTACAACTTGATTATTGCCACGTCACTCGTCATTAACAATTTACACAAATATGTAAATTAGAGAGCTACTTTCGCTTTCAGTAAAGTTCAAAAGCATGTTGATTGATGTGAACTTTTAAATTTAAGTATTAAAATAATACTCCTAGTTTATCGTAATTTAATTAAAAAATTATCTTATTAAGATCTAAAAATAAATAGTTTAGAAGAATCTTACTAACTTAATTAGTTGATTACTTGAATTCATGAACAAATTAAATTTACTAATACGGAATTTCAATAAGATTATCAAACAAGTAAATAAATAAAAAGTACGGCATTTGTTATTGCTGCAGATAGAAAAAGCACCTGATTCCAAATAAGTCCCAAATTTGGGTCAATATAATCAGCCTTAATGGCAGCTTCTTTGACGAGCTCGCTATTTTCATCTCCGCCAATCATGACTAATTCCCACCATTTTTAAAGAAAAACGAACTGCAAATCCAAAGCAAAAGCCTGAAAAAGCAGAGAAAAATGAATGGAAGACCAGTACTTTTCGGCTCTAGTTTAAAGAACAAGGGAATGGGTATTCAGCTAAGTTTTCAGTTGCTGGTTGCGATTATCACTGCGGTTTTAGTCCTTACGGCTTTGTCGATGTCCAGAGGGATTAGTCAAGCTTCAAAGTTAGTCGAGAAGCAGACCCAGATAAGCTCGTTATCTAGCTGTAATTTCTATTCTGGTAAATGGGTATTTGATAATCAATCTCGCCCTCTTTATAACGGGACAAATTGTTCGTTCATGGATGATGGAATGGCTTGTCAGAAGTTTGGGAGAAAGAATCTTAACTATCTCTACTGGAAATGGCAACCCAATGATTGTGACCTTCCAAGGTAGAGTATTATTCAGTTTTTCTTCAATTTTATCCTACTTTCTGTTCTGGGTATTTGATTGTTGTTCTTGATTTTGTAAAGATTTAATGCTACGGCGATGTTGGAGAAGTTGAGGAACAAAAGGGTTGTTTATGTGGGAGATTCACTCAATAGGAATCAATGGGTTTCAATGGTCTGCATATTAGAATCAGAAATTCCTAATCATCTCAAATATGTTAACTATAATGGCTCTTTGGTCACCTTTAAAGCTATTGTGAGTTTCGAAAATTGCTTCTCCAATACGCTACCTTGTTCTTCTCCTTGAACTTTGCTTGCAGTTCTAATTAGGCTTTTTTTTGTATTTTTACATTAATGAAGGAGTTCAATGCTACTATTGATTTCTACTGGGCACCATTATTAGTTGAATCAAATTGCGACGATCCATCATATCATCGTGTGGACGAGCGCATAGTGAGAATCGATTCGATAGAAAAGCATGCCAGAATTTGGGAAGATGCTGATGTGCTTGTTTTTAATTCATATCTATGGTGGAGATTGAATTTGAAGGTTCTGTGAGTACACTTTTTGCAACCTTTGTCAATTCATAAGAAAATTATGATTCTTAATTTCAAGATATTAGGCACAAGATCGATGTTCGTTAATTATGATGGAGATTGTGTAATTTCAGGTGGGGATCTTTTGAAAGTGCAAATGCAAAGTATGAATATTTGGGGATGCTGCGTACATACGAGTTGGGGCTACAGACATGGGCAGATTGGTTGGATACTCATGTTAATCGCACCAAGACTCGAGTTTTCTTTGTTAGCTTGTCACCTACTCACAACAGGTATATAATATGTTTCTCAAATTTACTCTTACTATTCAAATTAGTGTAGTGTTAATTAAGCGTGATCAAGAGATAAATGGTTTGTTTAAGCAAATGGTCTGTATAATTACAGCTATTTTGAAAGTAGTATAATGGACTCATTGTTTTGACAAAATGAGTTCATTTATGAAGAACCTTTCCAACTTTAGTGCCTTAAACAACCCTTTCAAAAAGAATTTGTTAGTTGCATCTTTGAATGCCTCCATTATTTATTCCTTTTGTAAACCGAAACCAAGCATGGGGATGGCAAGTCCATGAAAATAAGTATAAATAAGTTGTAGCTGATGTCAAGCTCTGTGTAGGAACAAGTCTTCGTGTGATATGAGATCATGTCATGAATCATCTTTTATTCTTTGACTTTAGCTTTATACATTGTATATACATCTAGTTGGTTTTTGACTTTTAATTAGTTTATTGAGTCGTACGAGTACTAATTATATATTTGAAACATAAAATGGCAGGGGAGAAGATTGGGGGAAGGCAAATGGTCAGAATTGCTACGATGAAACAGAGCCGATTTCTAATAGAGAGTATTGGGGATCAGATTCAGATCCAAAGATGATGAAATTGGTGGAAGTGGCCATCAAGAAGCTGAATGAGAAGAGTGGTTTCAAAGTTGAGTTGCTCAACATTACTCAACTTTCTGAATATAGAAAGGAAGGTCATTCATCAATATACAGAAAGCACTGGGATCCTCTGACCAAAGATCAATTGGCAAATCCAAGTAGTTATGCTGATTGTATACATTGGTGCCTTCCTGGAGTTCCTGATATTTGGAATCATTTTTTATATGCACACCTTCTTTACTTGTAATTCATACACAATGAGACTAATTGATACAAAATAGTACAAAAAAAAGGATAGAATTAGTTTATTCTTGAATGAACTGAAGCACCTTCATAGTTCAAGGTTCAATTAGTGCACCATGCTGTTGATGGGAAAAAGCTTATATATACATGTTTATATCAAATCAAATAATGCAAGAATTGTTTTTGTAGTTGTGTTCACTTTTAAGTTGTGATTCTTGTAGCTAAATGAATTGCGTCATTCTTTCTGTAACAACCTAAAAAACGAAAATATGTTACATAACATGACGTTCTCCATGACAATTTTGTGTGCTACGTAGCATCCGACATATATTATGTCATGTAGGACACGTGTGTCTTACTTGTTCAACGTCAAGTTAAAGGGCACATTTATGTGTTATATGCGAAAGAATATGTAATAGCAAGGAATCCTACCCAAGACTAACTTGAGTGGATTCCTCCCAAGTCCCAACTTTGTCCATAGTGATTCATCCAATTGATTTTAATAAGCAAATGCTGCACTCAAAGCTAAGTGGAAGTGTTGGAATAAGCAGACACATAAATTTCTTTTGAAAAGTCTATTAACCCCATCACTCTCTGTTTCCTATAAATAGCAAGCTTACCATCACTCCCAAATAATCACACACAACTTGGTAAAAACTAAATCAAGAACAAAATTATGTTTTGGGGAGTGGTTTTGTTTTGTGTGTTGTCTCTAAGAGGAGCATTGGCACAAGATGTTGGTGTTCTTATTAGTAAAGACATATTTGAGAGAATGTTATTGCATCGTAACGAGGCCAATTGTAATGCCAAAGGATTTTACACTTATGATTCTTTTATAACAGCTGCAAGGTCCTTTGGTGCTTTTGGAACTACTGGAAACACCAACACTCGTAAGAAGGAAATCGCTGCATTTTTGGCTCAAACTTCTCTTGAAACAACCGGTACTATTTTCCTAAATAATTATTCCTTTTCTGATTGGCAAATTTACAAGCTCCTTACAAGAACAAATAGAAGTCGTTTTTACTAATCAACGAGGAACACTTTCTTTTGAGATCTTATTTACAACTTTTTTAACAACATGACATCCACAACTATGTATTATTGTATATCAAGCATGAGAAAATTAACGGTATTCGAATTATTACTAATTAAATTAATCCTACACACGATATATAATTAGAATGAATTATGTTGATAATTAGGGGGTGGCCAACAGCTCCGGATGGTCCATTTTCATGGGGATATTGCTTCAAGCAAGAACGAGGTACCCCACCAGATTACTGCGTTGCAAATCAACAGTGGCCTTGTGCTCCTGGTAAAAAATACTTTGGTCGAGGTCCCATCCAAATATCCTAGTAAGTATAATATTCTAGTTTTAATTTTTGTACCAAGTTATCTATTTTATTTTTCAAGTCACTAATTTGCAATGAGTTTAGGGAAAAAGCACAAATATATCCCGAACTATCGTAAATGGTATGCAGATACTCTCCGTCATACTTTTGGGACATTGGTGCCCCTGCCATCCAAAAACTAGAGCATATATGCCCTTCACTCTAACGGAAGACTAAATAGGGACACGTGGCGCAATCTTATCAGTCGATCAAATATTAAATAAATGTCGATAATAAGATTATGACACGTGTATGCCCGTTAGTATGAAGGGTATATATGCTCTAATTTTCTCATGAATTTATCTGAACCTAGTACTTTCCACACAAATAGTAGGTCTAAACTCAATAACTCGTGATAATTTTAAAATTATAATAAGTTCAATAAATATTGAAACAATATACTTGAGATACTGAATCCGTCTCTATAAATAATCAACTCAACTATCAATTTTGTGACATGCAGCAACTACAACTATGGACCAGCAGGAAAAGCCATAGGAGTTGATTTGTTAAGAAATCCAGATGCTGTTGCAAATGATCCAGTAGTTTCATTTAAGACAGCCTTGTGGTTCTGGATGACAGCCCAGAGACCAAAGCCATCGGCCCATTATGTTATTACTGGTAAATGGAGACCAACAGGAGCTGATTTGTCTGCTGGTCGTGTCTCTGGGTATGGTTTAATCACCAACATCATTAATGGAGGAATAGAATGTGGAAAAGGTTCTAATCAAAATATGGAGAATAGAATTGGGTTTTACAAGAGATATTGCCAGATTCTTGGAGTCAATCCTGGCGTCAATTTGGATTGTGCTAAACAAACCCCTTTTGGGCAGTAAAATAAACTACTACAAGTTATATAGTCAAATAAATGTTTCACTGCTTTGTGTTTAATGTATGTTATCTTGGTGATGATTGGTGAGAAATATGTCATCGAAAATATTTCAGTTAACATGTTTTTTACTTGCATTTCTTTTATAATAATAAATCAATCAATGCTTATTAGATGAAGTAAATTTAAATTTAAATTTATCTTTTGAATGATTAGCGATTGATACATAGAACTTGAACTCTAATCAAAATTTAAACTACAGTAACGGAACTTATGAAAAGGAAAATAGACAATAAATGGTCAAGATCATGATTAATTCCACAAAGAAAGGACGAACGAGAGTTTATTTTTATTTGAGCAAATAAGCATTTTCAAAAGACCGTTTTTATAAAGATGAATTTGTAGTGCGAAAAAAACTAATAATGTGTATATTTACAAAGGATCTTTACATGAATAGGTTGTCGAATTTATTGTTTACTTTTTCTAGTCGATGTATATAAATTATACATTATTATATATGAATTAACATATATTATACATTTGACGACTCTCTTTAATTTAAAGAATGAGCCGCTATTTAAGTTATTTCTTCAATTTCCACTTGGTGCGAATATAGCCAGTAACATGCTTCCCAATTCAAAATCATTTTTTGTTGACAAAAGTAGTTTCTCTCTCTACTACTACTAATCAATTCTAATTGATCCATGTGTGATCTGTTGTACGATATATTTTGGGCTTTGAGTTTCAATCCCCGTAAGGCCCAGTGGGCCAAAGATTGTTAAAAAAGAAAATGGGCCTTTTGCAATCCAATGGGCCTATATGGGCCAAAATGACCCGTATCTGTACTCAGCATTTCTTCTTCTTTGGCATGACAGAGATTGAAATGATAAACCCTTGCAGAACCCTAATTTAGTGCACACAGAAGGAAGAACTGTTAGAGTTTGAGTAACAAGAAGACGAAGAAGCAGCTGAGAAAATGGGGAAACTACCACCTTCCTTATGGTCAGCTAACTTTGCTGTAAACACTCTCATCAAAACTCCATCTCCATCCCCACCTCTAACCTCAAAACCCCATTATTATCCCAAAAAATCACAATCGCCCAAGAAAAAACCCACATCAAATACTGAACCCCAACTTCCATCATCTGTTGTAGCATTTGATTCAACATCTCTTTCAGATGCTAAAACCCTTTTCAATTCTCTAATTTCCAATTCAAGAAACCCCACTTCAGACAATAAATTTTATAATGCAGTTCTTCAATCATTTTCCTCTAATTCAACTCTCCAAGATTCAATCTTTTTCCTTAATCACATGATCAAGGTTCACCCTCCTTTCTCCCCTGACAGGTTTACATACCATGTTCTCCTCATCCAATCTTGTAAGTCTGTTGACCTTTCTTTATCCCCTGTTCATCAGGTTCTTAATCTTATGACTACCAATGGTTTCCCTCCTAATAAGGTCTCCACAGACATTGCTGTGAGGACCCTTTGCTCTTCGGGCCACGAAGAGCAAGCCATTGAGCTGGTGAAAGAGCTTTCATCCAAAGACTCTCCGCCTGATACGTATACTTATAATTTTATTGTTAGGCATTTATGCAAGAACAGGCCTTTGAGTACTATGAATAACTTTATTAAAGAAATGAGGGAGGGTTTCGATATAAAACCTGATCTTGTTACATATACAATTATGATTGACAATGTTTGTAATAGTAAAAATCTTAGGGAGGCGACTCGATTGTTGGGGGTGTTGAGTGAGGAAGGCTACAAGCCTGATTGCTATGTTTATAATACAATTATGAAGGGTTATTGTATGTTAAGTCAAGGGGGTGAAGTGTTAGGTGTATACAAGAAAATGCAGGAGGAAGGAGTGAAGCCTGACCTTGTTACATATAATACATTGATATATGGATTGTCTAAGTCCGGAAGGGTGAAAGATGCTAAGAAGTTTTTGAATGTTATGATGGAGGAAGGCCATGTTCCAGATGCAGTCACGTATACTTCGTTAATGAATGGGATGTGTAGAGAAGCAGATCCATTAGGGGCGGTGGCTTTATTGGAGAAAATGGAAGCACGAGGCTGTGCTCCTAATTCGTGTACATATAATACATTGCTTCATGGTTTATGTAAGGCAAGATTGTTGGATAAGGGAATGAAACTGTATGATGTTATGAAGCAGAATGGTATGAAGCTTGAGACAGGATCTTATGGAACTTTTCTCAGAGCACTCTGTCGGAATGGCAGAGTAGCAGAGGCTTATGAAGTGTTTGATTATGCAATAGAGAGCAAGAGTTTGACTGATGTTACTGCTTATACAACATTGGAGAGCACTTTGAAGTGGCTTAAGAAGGCTAGAGAGCAGGGACTTGTCATTTGATCCCCATTACTGGTATTCTGATTCATCTGAAGTGTTTTAGTTATTCATGGGCATTGTTAATCTTGCTTAGAGATTTGTCACTTCTCCAAGTGCTCCTCTATGAGCTTAAGAAGTATAATCTTCTCATCATTTGATCCTTTTTATGTACTTTTTCATTTTATGAAATACACAGGAGTGTTTGAATTTATTATACATATGGCAGGAAGTATGTGTCTGAATTAATTGTAAATATAACAGGAGTTCTCAAGTTAGAATAGTATGGAACATTAACTCTATTCCAATCATTTAGAAAATTAACACTAAATTTCTCGTTGTATACACCCTGCTGAGCTGGAACCTTTATTTGCATAAGATTGGATATGTATAAAGTCATCTTAGTGTCTTGAATTGTTTAGCACTTTATCCATTTTACATATGATGGTGGTGTTTGGGCCAACTTCCCTGCAACTCGACTATTTCATTCATTGGGTACCTGCTAAATCCCACTAGCAGCATATGTACCGGTAATTCTGCGTACCAAGGCTTACACAGATGAGAAGAATTCACATATGCGATGAGATTTGAACTGGTCTCAATATTCTCCCCCACTTCCTACACTACTAAAGTCACACCCTTGGGTGCTTTTTTAACGTTTTATCCTTGCAGCCATGAAAGATGAAAAAGTCAAACTTCAATATGATAGGAGGAAAACAGGTTTATTTTCCATTTATTATTTAATGTAGTTGTGTAATCAAGACTATTATGTTCCTAGGGATCTGTCTATGTTATTACTCATGGTAGTTTGGGTCCTGAAATTTCTCAACACTGAAGAAAGTACTTTTGACCTTTCTGTTCTTTCTTTAACTTGAGTTTCCCATCTTATGCCTCTTGATAATTGCCATTTTAATCTGAATGGTGCTAGAGGAGCATATATTATGCTGATGAATAGTTCACAATGTCATGTATCTGGATTCCTTAACCCAGCAAAGATTATTCTTAAACACTTTGCTGAATCCTTGTTGTTTGTTTCTTGCCAGTGACAGTCATACTGCTTTGATAATCATTTGCAGCATGTGATCAGTGGAACAAATGTAGAACACTCGATTGAACAAATGACTTGGGAGTGTTTAAAAACATTTACCAACTATACCTTGTGCACTTATTTTGGAATCTTTGAACTGAACATGGGTATAACTGGCCTTTCAAGGAGCTGATTCATTACGCAAAGAGTTGGAATGGCAGGAAGTGATCCCAAGAGGTCGACTGCTATTTTAAGGCACAAGGCAAACTCAGCTTGGCCGACTTGAAACTTTATTGAACTTTCTGCTAAATTTAAAAACCATCCTGTTATTGTGTATGTGTTATCAGAGATTGGAAGCACCCCACCATTAACTGAAGAAGGCTCCGTATATGCAGCTGATAGCTGACTGGACTGGTTAGAATGGGGCGGGCGACAAAAAACAGGGTACATCATCCTGTATTGCTCCATTTCATGAACTTTGGCTTATGATTCTGTCACATGTTGATGTCTCTTGTTTTCATGGGATCTGCAAACAAGAAATCTTCTTGATTGTCTCTTGGTTTGTTTGCAGAGCAATGATTTTTTTTTTTCAAAATGCATATTCATGGTCATGGATAAGGTTCTATGCTCTGTATTTTCTGACACTGAAAATAACATGTTCTCTTTATTATCCTTAGGTTTCAGTGTGCCAATTGGGTGTCTTGGTTCATTACCTTTATTTCTTAGGATAATAAGGCGAATTTATGACAGAAATATAATATAGTTCACATTTGTTCTGAACCCCACTAACCCTTGTTTGTTGTATGTCTAATGAGGTAAAACGAGCTTTGAAAACTGAAGTTGTGATTGTATTAATGGCAAATGGTTCACTCAAGAAGCATGGAGTATATTATATTTTCCTCTGTTGCATTAGTCACCCAACAAATCGCCGCCCTCCTCCTTACCAAATCTTTATTTGTTCCTATGTAAATATAATCTTTAAACACAACCTCAGCTCAATTTCCAAGATACCATAATTTTCTATAACCTAAACTTATCCTTTGTCTACCCATTCCAAACAAATATATGACCAACATGCGTTTTGGTATTGCTCTACCCTTAATCAGATTCTACCCTTAATCAGATGTTTTAGGTTCGAGCCTTGAGTAATGAGTATGAAGAAAATCATGTTTTAGGTTCGAGCCTTGAGTAATGAGTATGAAGAAAATCATGTTTTAGGTTCGAGCCTTGAGTAATGAGTATGAAGAAAATCATGTTGGGAGCTTGCAATGCGTGATCCGGATTTAGTCGGAGACTCCAATGTGGGCTCCAGACACCGAGTGGAAAACCAAATATATAAATACAGAAATGTTATCCAGCTATATGATTCTTATTCACCAAAAACCCTATACCTAGCTAGCTCTTTATCAATGCAACCGGTAACTAGGGCTGTTAAGTGTTAACCAATCGAAATTTTCCAGATGCATGTAATGTCCAGAAACATGTACAATTCCCCATGTATGTTAAAAAAAGATCTTTAATTCAACTATACGATTAAAATCTAAAAAAAGGGAATCTTGCAGAAAATTGTTGGAGAAAAACAAGGCATAGTACAGCTCTAGAGCACTCTCTATACTCAATGATTGAATTTAGAATTCATCCAATAAGTAATGATTGCCAAAACGTTGCAAATTCTGAGGCCATAAAACGCAAGGAATAAAAAATTGTACTCTAACAAATTGCATATTGTTGGTTAATGACGTAACAAGATTACTAAAATAAATAAATTATTGCCTAGGTTAATAGCTGTCACATACAAATTAATTCCAGGAAAAAAGGTCATGTACCTATAAATAAACTCTTGAATCATTTATTTTGTTACATCAAAAAAACAAGTGAGTCTTTCTTCCAAAACAAATAAAAAACCATGGCAATCTCATATAAATCTAAAAGTCTATTATTTCCTGTTAGATCTATTAGCTTGCCTACAAGATTACATCCTAATGGCCTAAAAATTGAAGATGAATTAAACAAGCTGAAAAACTCCGAAACGTCGTCGTCACATAGTGCAGATACAATTCAAGCTGGTATTGTTGGGCTTGTAGAATTATACAATTCATTTCAGGAACTAATTCAGTGTCCAAGCACACAAAAATCTCTTCTTGTCCAACATCAAAATGGGGGTTTTGTAGAAGAGGCAATAGAAGGATCACTTGAGTTACTTGACTCATGTGCTACAATTAGAAATTTATTTTGTACTATTAAGGAACAAGTGCAACATCTTCAATCAGCGTTACGACGAAAAGGTGGAAATTCAAGCATCGAAAGGGACATTGGTAATTATTTTACCTTAAGGAAGAAAATGAAAAAGGAGATTGGGAAAAACTTGAGGAAATTGAAACATATGGAAAACAGAGTTGGATGTTCTCTATTTTTGGACATTGAGCAACACTTTAGAGAAGTAACAGGAATAACTATATCAGTTTTTAAAGCTCTTTTGGTATTTTTGTGCTACCAAGATACAAAATTTAAGCCTAGTGGATGGTCGATGATTTCGAAATTGATGATCACAAAATCAGGTTCTTGTCAAAGTAGACAATTTTTTAATGAAATGGGGAATGCTGATATAGCTCTTGGCGATCTTCGCGAAGAGATTAAGAGGAATGATGGTAAAGTTGATGTCAATATTGCACGAAGGAGATTAGAGATGCTTGATGAAAGTATAAAGGGATTTGAAGCTGGATTAGAAAGCTTGTATAAGCAATTGATCCAAACTAGAGTTTCATTTCTTAATGTTCTAGCACTTTAAGAACACATATTCTTTCTTGTACATATATAAGAGTTTACCTATAGGTTATACACAAATTTTGTTATAGTGAAGATGAATAGTTGAGAAAAAGTTATAATTAAATCTTAACTTTGAGATACATCTTCTTGTTTTGTGTTTTATCTTTTTACAATAACAAGTCTAAGCTAATTAGTTTACTACTCCTTTTGTCTCAATTTATATGCCGTGATTCTCTTTTACATGACTGATTGATTATGACGATTCTCAATTCAAGTTCGGATTATCCAAGCATGAATTGGTCACGGGCTAGTAATAATTTGTAGTCATCTCAGATGTATACCCAATCTATAACACAAATTATATAGTGATTATACATTTCTAACTTCTATTTTATTTTATTACAAAAATTCTTTTTAATTCTATTTATTTCTAAAAATCTGAAAAATAAAACTATATGAGGCTAACTTTTTACGTGGCTACGCCTCCACCTTTTAAAACACTTGATTAAATAACAATCTAAGTTATATGATAACCCAATGATTAGAAAGATGATCTGAAAAAGGGGTTTAGGTTTTATATATCTTAAACTAGTACTAATAATAATTTATATGATGTTCCAGGATCCATGAATTTGAAAGTAGTACTAATAATTGTCATCGATTCCTGCTGTAAAGCAAATAAATTGTGTACTGATAATTGGAATAATTAGATAGATATTTAGCCAGCAGTGCTTCAGATTTGGTTAATGTATAATCAAAATACAATGAATTAAGCTCAAATAATTATCAATAAATTAAACCACATGCATGAATTGCGTTGGTTGTTTTAATAATTTGTAACCATTTGAGTAGAATCCTTAATTATTATTTTGACCTGCTAAAGGACAATGTCTTGTACGATTATGTGAGATTGAATTGCCATAGACAAAACTGTAGAAGACAAGATCTTTTTTGTTTAATTATTTTCTAGTCTTGTGGAGAATACAATTAGCAATGTACTTAATTCGTACAGGACTAATAATTTATGAAAAAACACATGATAATGACGATCACATGGGAACAAGATGATCATTGTTGATAAAACATGTTCAATTATTTCAACTTTTCTTGTCCAAATTAAGGTTCATGGATTTACGATGAATGCTGCATCATTAGTGATCTTAATTATATGAATTTATCGAGGAGGAATAATTGATTGGAGGGACAATAAATAGACTACACAATTTAGTGTGATCAATCCTAACATTGAACCTGATCATATGCACAAAATCGTATCTTTGTAAATCCACTTCCATGATCAGCAAGACGGGTTGTTAGATAAAACCTATGTATTTCTCGTATTTCATTTCATTGGCAACAAAAATACATCTCAACGGCTATAATATGGTGCTCTCAATCTTTTATGTTGAGTATCCTTCATTCACTAGGAATCAGTTCTTTTATGTCAAGGAGATTCAACAATTATTTTGTATATATATGCGAAAAAAGGTATTTTGTACAATATAATTTCGGACAATGTGGAGTATAGCTCCATCCCTGAGTAGTACAGTAATAATCACAAGAAGTAGAATTTTTCAGTGATGGATCTGAAATAAATTAGGCAGATCATGAAATAGGAATTTGATTAATTTAAAATAATGTAGTGTGTCACCTGAAGCAGCTACACCTTTCTGCCATCACATGCACTTCATCGTAAAATATTATGAGTGGCAGTGGATTTGTCCATATGTGTATCTTTCCGCAGAAAATGGGCCTAATCAAAATTGTTTGATGTTGGCTATTCAAAATCTAGCACATTGAAATTCTTACGTACCATGCTAATTAAAATCATTCAATTCTTTGAATTTGTTTTCAGTATATTCTTACTACGTATTATAGCAAAAATGATTTGCCAGCTAGATTTTGAAAGTTCACTATTTTTGTCAAAAAAACTTAACTACTTGCTAGAGTATATATGTCTCTCTTGGACTTTAGAATAGGAAATTTGGTCATTGATGATTGGGCGGCCAAAAAGGCTTTAATGTTATTTGCGAATATTTATTGCAAGTTATGTGATTTTAAGTTTGTGGTAAGAAAAATTAGTTAGATTATTTTTCATGCAATTGAACTATGATCAGTCCAATGGCCTTGCATCATGTAATTAACCCAGTAAAGGTGCATGGTTTCTTGAAACCATCTCGATTCGTATTTCTTTTTTGGTTCCCAGAATGTTCGGATCCCATATTGGAACTCCGACTAAATTTGAATTGCACACTGTAGGGCCCATTCGGGAGTGGTGCTCCCAACATGATTTTCTCCATACCCAGGGCTCAAACCCGAGACCTCTGATTAAGGATGAAACACTCCCACCAGTGCACCACAAACCCATGTTGGTGATAAGTAGTTTACACAGCGGAAATGAAGAAAGCCTCGTTTTCAGATAGGTAAACACTTCTTTTCAATTAAGCCACGTAATAACTAACGGCTTGGCAATAGTAACTTCAATTTTACTTCGTGCCAATAAAATTATTCTGATGAAATTTCTAGAACTAAGACAAATTATCAAAAGTTTTGAATTTTTATTCCAACTACCGTAGATTTTCATTTTCTGCTGCCTAATTTGTTTTATGCCATTAAGAAGTACAATGAATAATTAACACTAATTAATCAACATGCGACGAACGTATTCTTTTTAGCCGGAAATACTAGCAACTATTTAGGTGTAAAACCGTCCCTAATTAATTCTTTGTACAGAAGAATTATGCCATGTACGGTCACCAGACACTGGAAAGTCAACCTAATTAAATTAAAAATGTCTTCTTTATATGTTATGTTCTATTTTATTAACGTGCTTTCCAACCTTTCGGCCAAAAAAAAAAATAGCATTATTAAATTATAAAAATCATATGATAATGACAGTCATCAAGACAAAGAATGTTTACGGTTGATTAAACATCACCTAATTGGTTTTCGATTCCTGTCTAATGATGTTTAATTAACAGTTGAAAGGTTTAGTCTAACATTGATTTTAATTACTGATCTATTAATCAATGGTTTCAGGATCGTAGTTGAATTATTCAGAGTGTAGTTTTACGATAATCATCTAGCTCTAGCTAATAATCATGTTAGGTCTTAACCAAGTAAATAATAAAATAATCCATGCATTAATAGTAAGATAATGTACACAGCTTTTTAACCAAAATGAAAAGTTATGACTTATGAGCATTTCTTCTGATATAACACAAAGCAAGTGTGGTGCGTCTGACGTTCTTGACGATCAAATATAACACAAGGAGCTCCATGCATATTATCCTATGTTTGAGTAACACATATTAATGGCTCTTGAATCTCGAAAATTATTTAGGAGAGAAGAACCAAGGCATAAATAGGGTATACTCACAAATATTCATCAATAAAATCTCTTTCATAAAAAATAAAAAAAATTGAACCAAAGTCACACCCCTCTTGAGAAAATAGCGACAAGAATAATTCTCGACACTACAACGATTGTGAAAGATTGTATTCAAAGAACACAAAATCCAGTAATTCATTTTTTGTATTTTTCTTGGTGAAATTAAGGGTTTACTAATTGGGATATGTTTAGGTTTGCTTTCTTTTGTATCCAGCAAGAATAATAAGCCAGCTAGTGATGTTGGAACTTGTAGAATGGTAGTAGGAATAACTACTAAAAGATGCCATTTTACTAATTTCAACTCTTAGGCAGTGAGGCGGGTTACACATAATGATTGGGGCAGCAACAATATAACTATTCTCAATATGAAAATCACTATTAGGAGAAAGGGACTAGAGCCTAATATAACGAGCCAACAAATAAAACAATTCTACACTGCCGGCTGTTGGCTACTACACCAATAAACATCACCTACAATTATTGAAAAAATTAGAAACATACACAATTCCACAAAAAGATACAAGTAGAGGCAAGAATATAATGATCATTCTCTAGCATTCACTTGATCTATAGTAAAACGTAGATATAGAGATGGCTAATTCAAGTCATGTTAGGTCGATTAGCTTTCCGTCTCGTTCACAGCCAGAGTATCTAAGAGTTAACAGGCTCAAAACATGGGAATCAACATCAATTTCTTCAACAACAACCCCTTTTAGTTTAAACACTATTCAACAAGGTCTTGTAGGGCTAAATAATTGTGTTCAAGACCTTCTGGAGTCCCCGATGATTCAACAAGCTCTCCTCAAACATCAAATGGGACGATTAGCAGAGGAAGCTCTTGAGGCCTCCGTTGGATTAATTGACTCGTGTAGCACGACGAGGGAACTAGTCTTGATGATGAAAGAACAAGTGCAAGATCTTCAATCAGCATTGAGGAGAAAAGTAGGAGATTCAAGCATACAGAGTTGCTTCAATGCCTATATAAGTTTTAAGAAAAAAAAGTGAAAAAGGATATAGCCAAGAGCCTCAAAGTACTAAAACAAGTAGAAAACAAGATAGAATCATTTACTCAAGTTGATTTAGATCAATCTTTATCTAAGCTATTTGCAGTACTAAAACAAGTATCCATCTTGACCATCTCAGTCCAAAGTTCCCAACTTTATTTCTCGTCTTCGCCAGCTTCAAAGGCGAAGAAAAACGGGTGGTCATTGATTTCAAAAATGCTTGTTACAAAATCAATGACTTATAAGGGAGATGAAAAGACAATCAATGAGGTTAAATGTGTAGATTTTGCTCTTTGTGTTGGGTTTTAAAGGTGTGAACAGGAAATTAAGGGTTGTGACTCTCCTGAAGGGTTGTGACTATGCCGAAGGGTTGTGACCTTTATGAAAGGTTGTGTCCTTTCTAAAGTGTTGTGACCGTTTGAAAGGTTGTGCCTTTTCCAAAATGTTGTGACCTTTCTGAAAGATTGTCTTCTTTCCAAAGGATTGTGACCTTTACCCTTTGTTGGCTATAAATAGAGAGGCTTTCTCTCATTTTTCTGCATCGAATTCTTCCCTTCTTTTG
>JAJOOS010030800.1:0-21351 GCA_029582725.1 Solanum chiquidenum
TAAAAAATTTGAAGTTGAAAATATTTTTTTAAAACAAATTTAAATTTTTTAAAACAACAAAAATTGTAATTTGAAGTTGGAATAGAGTTTTGGAAAATGTTTTCCTTAAGTTTTGAAGGGAAGTCATTTTCCTTAAATTTGAGGAAAATGAGTTGATTTGGAAAACATTTTCCAAAACATTTAACCCAACCAAACATGAGAAAATTGGAAAACATTTTCCGGAAAATGTTTTCCTTCATACCAAACACACCCTAAATGGTAAATAATGGTTATACAAAGCTGTTATTTAGAAGTTGGAAAAGAACATTTTATCATAGTTTAAGGCTTTTCGTCTCCAACACTAAAACTTTTGATTTTCTTTAGTTACCTAACTTAATTGATAATGAATGATCTTAGCTAATCCATTAAATTATGCTCAATGATCAACTTATATAAATGAATTCATAAATCAAGAATATGTACAACTCTCTCAATTAGGAGAAGTAGTAGAGGAAACATACAAATTTAACGAGTAAGTTCATTTTTCAGCTTTATTTCTGTGAATGTGTTCGTAAATATATATATATTTTTTGGTAAATAAATTTTTTATTTCCAAGTGAGAATTACAAAACAAAAAACAGTCTGGATAACCCCCAGAAACTGCATATTTCTAACATTCTATCATACTCTATCCTACCATTGCTTTGTCTAACCAAACCACTATATAGGATACCAATCCAGCCTCTCCATTTTCATGCTCAATTTCGATTTCATCCCCCCTCTAATATAAACTTCTTGTTGTACAATCTTATGAATTAGAGTGGCACAACTTCTAGTCTTCTTCTGAAAGATCCTATGGATCCTATGGTTCCTCTCCTGCCAGATATAATAAACACTGGTTGCAAGTGTGGTTCGAAATATTCCAGCTTCTGGTGAGTTCCCTTTGTAATGGTCAAGTGCCCATCTCTGCTCCTTGTTCCATCTTGATGCTTGCTTTTGTCTCCCATGTAGAGTTAAGTATAAGATAAAGCTCCATTTTGGGCAAACAATAGTATTGCACGCCAGTTTCCTCCATTCCACTTTAGGATATTCCCCTCTCAGCAATTGATACACTTGTTTTGTTGAGAATTTCTCAACTTGTATTACTTGTGCTTCATTCCAGCCACAGCCTCCAAATCCGTGTAGACTTGTAGTATCTTCTGCATCATCCATGAGGCTTGATTTTCTTGTATGTTCCACACTGTTCCCTGTTTCCCATAATACATATGCACCCATAACTTGTCCTTTTTGCTCAGGTTCCACAAAAGTTTACAGATGGCTGCCTTATTCCACTCCTGAATACTTAGGATATTTAATCCACCTGCAGTCATTGGTTTACATAGCTGATCCAAGAAATCAAAGCTTTTTTTGATGTATCTGTACCTCCAGTCCATAGGAACCTTCTGCACAATCCTTCAATACATTTGATCACTTTCTTTGGCAAGATAAACACTTGCGACCAGAACACTTGAATAGAGAATAATACACTCTTGATAAGTTGAACTTTGCTTGCATATGAAAGGAACCTAGATGTCCAGTTCTGAATTCTTCCCATAATCTTGTCAATCAGTGGTTGACATTGCACAATAGTTACTCTCTTAGTACTTAAGGGAACTCCCAAATATCTGAAAGACATTGTGCACTGTGAGAAGCCTAACTCCTGCAATCGTAAATATATATTATTCTTGTTTATATAATATTTTATTTTATAAGTTTTAAGTTTTATAAATTATCAATGTTTCTTATATTCATGTTTATGAGATAAAATCAAACTGATGTATTGACATAGAAGTGTTAGAGATTGACTTTTGGTCCTCTTATGTGTCATGTCTTTGCCATTAGCTTTGAGTCTTTGCTTAGCTTGAAGTTATTTGAAACTTTAATTTTTGATACCTTAAATTTGCTGAAATTGATAAAAAAAAAAAAGAGTGGATAAATGAAAAAAAATAGGTATTCATATATAATATTTTGGTGATTTATGTTTATTAATGTTTTCCTAGTTATATAATTATAAGTGAATGAATGAAACTACTCTAACCGTTGAAATCGGTAATCAAAACAATAAAGTGGAATACGCAACAAGAACATTACTTATGGAAGAGTATCATGTAATATATGAATACATTAAATGTTGCACAAAATATAATTCATTATACATTTTACCTACCTAGCTAAATTTAGATGTTGAATTTTGTAGTTTCAAATAATATTTAATCATCTATTGTTCAACGAAGAAGTCATTCGAATATAAGTTTACTATTCATCTATTTTAGCTTGTACTTTTTTACTTTATTCTATTGTTCATTACAATGTATTTTTAATATGATTTATTTTGTATGAACTACTTGTATGGGACACACGCGCAACGCAAGTGTCTAGAGACTAGTATTATAAAAAGTAGGAAGCTTTAAAATGCAAAATTGGATTACCATTTTGCCCCTACACTAAATTATAATATTATAAATCATTTAACTAATCATTAAATAATAAATCATTTAATTAATCATTAAATAATAAATCATGTATCATATTACAAGTGGAAAGACCTTAAATGAAAAGTTATATTACAATGAATCATAATATCATATTTTTACATTTTTTTCACCATTTTTATAAATATTTACTGCCTTAATGACTTAATAAAATCTTCACACCATAAATGTTGAAGTAAATTCCACGCAGCAATATCTCTAAGACAAAAGGTCAAATAACCACTTATTACCACATATAATACTAATTAAATTGGTTTGCATTTAAAAACAATTAGGAGTTTTTTTTTCTTTTGCAGTATCTTTTTCAGGTGGACAAACAAGTTAATTATTATAGGTAGACAAATATATCTCAAATCTAATATAAAAATTGTGTGGAATGTTCTATAAAAAAAATATATTTTAAAGAAATATTGTATTTTTTTACATCATAGAGTAACATGTATGCATGTTTAATATAAAATAACTATTATAAATAGTATCAAAATTACCTTAATTTATATTTCAACTTTGTAAATATTAAATTCATTTTGTATGCAAGTGTAACGAGATTAAAATATAAGATTAATATTCATTATCCTTAGAAACTTGTATTTTTCAATATACTTTAATATCTATTTTTATCATCTACCATATCATTTGAAATTGTATAGAAAAATTTGATACCAACTAATAGCAATATACATGCAACGTACGTAACCAAAACTAGTAGAGTAAATAGTGCCTATAACCACATGAAAATCACGAAAAGTTGCCAGGAAAAAGATAGAACATAAATACGATAGAACATAAATACAATCTGATATAGTGAAGGGTGTTTGATAGTAATATTCCATTCCTTGAAAGCCTGTGAATACTAGAGCTAGTAGATATGCCATGTTTAGCTAGTAATGACATGTTCTTTGAGCTTCAAAATGCCTTCAGAGCTAACATGATGATATCTTGGTCAAATAACCAAGATAATCAATGGATATCACATGTGATCGAGAAAATAGTACCTACAATCACATAAAAACCACGAAATCTAGTTGCCAAGTAATAGGTAGAAAGAGTAGTTACTAAAGTGTAAACTGATTGTTTTTCATTCCCTATAGCAAGTTCACTAGTTTACCTTGTATGAAGAAGATAGTTTCTTTGTCTAAACCTACTAGAAGAATTCAAATCTCTCTATAATGGCGTGTCTCCTTGGCACCGCATTAGCTCCCTTGTATGTCACTCGTGTAAAACAAATAAGCTTTCATTCAATTCCCTCGTGAGCACTGTCTCTTTGACATTGGCCCATAGCTCTAAAGGTACAATATTGACATTCTAGCCTAGTATATTCCGTACAATCTAGAGGGCACCACAGACATCAGCAGTTTTGCTTAGTGTCGCATAGGAATTGATAAAGTTTCGTAGAGTTCATAAATGCATACACATAATCGGTACAATGGGATCTTGAATTTGTTAGAAAATGACTTCAAAGTAGTGGAGCTAGTAAACTTTCATTAGTTTAATCACAAGCCAATCTACAAATTGCAATTAAATTTATTAGAAAGTGACTTTAAGTGGGAAACTATAGTTGATGAGCTTTCAATAATTTAATCATAGATCCAATCTACAAATAACAAAACAACAAATTACTAGTTATTACACTTTGACATCCGAAATTTACTAGCTCGATTTATTTGATTCACATCAAATAAGCTCATTATAGGAAAAAAAACGTTTTCTACCAAGAAATTCTTCATTCATACTACTCGAATACGAGACCTTCTCCGCACACCCCTTGATGTTATATGACATATTAATACAAAAACATTATGCGATTCTTTCCATCAATCCTGGCCTTAGTGAACAAGGTTATGTGTCACTTGTTATTGATGGTATGTGACAACTATCTCATGAAATTAATCGCGGACACGATAGTCATTAAAAATGTACATCTAATGGTCAGTTAAACCTACTTTTCTAGTCAAACATTTTTTCAACCCCAAATCTTACCTAATCCTAAAGTAACCAACAATTCAAAGATCTAAATCACAAACACACTCCCCTTTTTGCTTTTTTTTTTGTTTCTTCCCCTTTCTTTAATTACTCCTAATATATTAATTTACATAAACTAATATTTCTTCTTTTGTTGTTTTTTGTCATTTTCAATAATTTATTACAACTTGTCTGGTAAATAATTGATCTATCATCCGAAGATCATGATAAAATGAATAAGATTTCTTCGTTTAGAATACAAATATGAAAAAATTCTTATAATCATCCCTTTACTTAACATTAACAATACTAATTAGAATTAATCATTAATACAAAAATTTAATAATTAATTTCTTACAAATTTGTGTGGTAAATAATTGATTTGTTATCCGAAGATCATGATGATATGAATAAGATTTCTTCATTTAGAAACGTAAATATGATTTTTTTTAATAATGAGCCGTTCACCTTAATGACACAATACGAATTCAAATTAATCTTTAATTCAAAATTCAATCATTTCCAATAATTTATTACTACTTGTACGGTAAATAATTGATTTGTGTCATCTGAAAATTATGGTGAGATGAATAAGATCTGTTGTCGAGAAGGGAAGATAAATATGAAAAAAAATGTGTAATGAGTCCCTCACTTTAACATCGATGCAAATTCGAATTATTTATCAATTTGAAATCTAATGTGAGAATCGAACACCAAACGGGATCGAACAAAATTTGATCTTTCCAAAAGCTAAAAACAGAAAAAGAGTTTCCTACAATGCAAATCGTTGTCGTTATGGGGCCTAAAACCCCAAAATCGTCTCTCGTTGAAGAAGAAAGAATAACAAATCTGTATTTCCAATAATACCCCTAAACCCTCTCCTCCGCGACACCACCGGAGGAGGAGTCAAAACCAGCAAAAACGCTTCCGACCACCAATCATCGCCGCCGTATGGCTGTTCCACGGCGGCGCCACCAGCATCATCACAGCCGTGTGCGGTTTCTGTTCCCGGCAATTTTTGCTGTTTCCGCCATTATCCTCTTCCTATTCCTCTTCCTATCAATCCTCGCGCCGTCTCCTAATGATGATAATCACCTCCGCCACCTCCATCGTGATGATTCATCGGTACATTACATTAATCAATCACGCTCACGAGAAAATGCTAAAATGTTTAATTTAATTATGAGGTGTTAATTGATTGATTAATAATATGATAAAAGTATTAATTTAATTACATAATTTGTTATTTGTAGGGAGGAAAAGGCGGTGGTAATGAGATTAAAGTTCCTTCATCTCGTGTTAAGGTTAGGATTTAATCTGAATCTTATTGGTTTTATTTGTGATTTGATTTGGATCTAAGGTTGCTAAATGTGGTGTGGTTGATTGTTGAGTTCTAGATCAGTGCAGGAGTTCATAATCGTGATCTCTGGAGTTCGAGAAATTCGAAGTTTTTCTATGGATGCAGTAATGCCAGCAGTAAATTTGCAAGTGCGTAAACTCGAAAATGAGCTCAATACCTCAGCTTCTGTTATAGTATTTGTATTTGAAAAAAGAAAAGTAATCATTTTGTTTTAGTATGTTTATGTAGCAGCAATGATGGAGTTATTAATCAGGTTGAATTTGATCATTGAAAGCTGATTGCGTATTTGTACTGTTTCAAATTGCAGAAGCCAAAACTATCACACATCCAAATCGATACTTGTTGATTGTGACCAGTGGAGGTCTTAACCAACAGAGAACTGGGGTAAGAAAATATTACCAGATTGGTTTTTTAGAATTGAATATGATTTCTGTTTTAATTTGTTGACTAACTAGAAATGAGATTCTGATCGAGAAACAGTTTTTTTCCAACACTTGCAGAAAAATAAGGTAGTTGATTCAGTGATTGTCATATTTTATAGGGTAGTTCAAAGGACCTTGTCTTTCTAATTTTAGATAGTTAATGCACAAGCAAGCCCGAATAAAGGTATCAGATTGCTTTACGTTCACAATTGTTAAAGCTAGTCTATTTATGAGGAATATCATTATAAAATGTCTTGGGATGTGCTAATCTAGATACGGCTACATCAGAACATGGATTGAAAAATCGGCACCCTTAATGTCTTAAAAGATAAATTACTGTGTATTGTAATAAAGAGGTCCAAATGAAGCTGGATGGATATAGAAGACTGTTTTAGCCAACTCAACTAGTTTGGTATTGAGACGTAGTTGTTGATATTGTTGTAAGCACATGCACATAATGACAATTAAGGCATTAGATTTGACAGTGAACAATGCCCATTAATTAGGAGGTTCTCTATACCAGCAAGTGGAGAAGCTTTATGCAACTGGTGGGACACAACATCTAATGGTTGTTCAAGTGTTGCAGAATTTTGTGTTCAGTTTGTGGCATTCTGTCATATCAATGTTGTTGATTTTTGCAAGATATTCTTGATCGGTAAACGAGTGCAACTAAATTGGGACTGAGTTATAGTTGATTGATTGATCATTGATTCATTAGAACCTCAAGATGCACCTAATTTGATTGGACAGAGAAGTAATGATTACAAAATCTCCAGGACAAATTTCATATCTAGTGATAGCCAGCCAATATGTCTGCATAATCATGCTCTGGGATTTGATGATTGCGCTATAGTTATTTGCACTTTTAAGTTAAATTGGCCTATAGTTAACAGTGTAAGCTGGCCCATCTTTATGGCAGATAACTGATGCTGTTGTTGCTGCTCGCATTTTAAATGCTACTCTTGTTGTTCCAAAGTTGGACAAGACGTCTTTCTGGAAAGATTCTAGGTGAGTGAGTAGTATCAGAAGAATGATTTAGTAAATGCTTGCATATTGGTTTCTCCAACCATCACTGAACTTATTGTATACACATTTAAAATGCTAATAATCCTGCTTGTGAAAGTGAAATGATCTCCTTTTCTCTTGCAGTGACTTCTCTGATATATTTGATGTTGATTGGTTTATAAAACATCTAACAACAGATGTTACAATTATAAAAGACCTTCCGCTTAGAAGAGGGCAGATATGGACGCCACATAGAATGCGTGTTCCTAGAAAGTGCAGTGACAGATGTTATATAAATCGTGTATTGCCTGTACTCATGAAAAGACATGTGAGTTTTCAAGACACTTGTATTTCTTAGCAATTTGTGAATGAATGGAAACATATCTGAGAAGCACACTTTTATTAATTATTTACTGCACTGCGAGTTACTTTTTTTGGAGTATTTACATTCAATCTCAGGGGTCTGGTCTATGGAACCTATAAGATTCTGTAAATTTTGCATCCTTTTCAGTTGTTGTAACTGAACTTCCTAAACTTACTAGATTAAGGAGTCGAGGCACTAAATACTTGGGTACTTCCTGAAACGTCTTGCCAACTTTAGATTTTTGTTGATGCTTCGGGAAAGTGATCACTGATTCAAATGGAAGCAAACTGCTATAAGTTTTTGAAGAATCATGAATTAGCTTGGTTAGGAGTAGTAAAATCTCATTTATTTTCAACGCTCAAAGGAAGGATTTCTTTTATAAGATAATGATATTTCATCAGAAAACATCTTTATGTATCCTTGTTCTAACTCTTTTAGGTTGGGGGTTGAGGAGATTATTGTTGTCTCATTGCCTCAAGTTTATCAGTCTTAAATGCTTGAAAATTGTTTTTCAAGAGAACTAGGCCTTGAGGCTTCACTAACTCTAATATGCTAATTTTGGGAACTCTTTTTTTTGAGATTTTTTTTTTGGGAACTCTTAACCCAAAAAAAAATACAATTGCCTTGTACAGTAAGTGGAAAACCAGTCCTCTGTTTCAAATAACAGAAAGTATCTAGCTTATTCCTGGTTGCAGGGAACAGGGGATTGTTCCTTTCTGTATGCTGTCTATTAGTATTGCGTATTATTGATATCTCAGACCTGTATTAGCAGTGTACTTCTTGTGACAGGCTGTACAGATCAGCAAGTTTGACTATCGACTTGCAAATAAGCTGGATACAGATTTGCAAAAGCTTAGATGCAGAGTCAATTATCATGCCCTGAAGTTTGCAGACCCTATACTCAAAATGGGTGAGAAATTGGTCCAGCGAATGAGAATGAGTAGCAAGCATTATATTGCCCTTCACCTAAGGTTAGTCATAAGATCTGACTTGATTTTATGATTTCTATTTCTTATTTTATTTTTCTGTCTTTTCCTTTTGTCTTCCATTTCCTTGTGACTGCTGCTAGTTATGTCCTTCAAGTGCAGAACCAAATGTAATGTCCTGGGTATCTTTCTTAGTGTGTTTATTGCATGTTTCCCTTTAGTAAGCTGAAGAGTTTGTCTACTAGCAATCACTGTTCACAGATGCTTCTATTGTGAAATGAAATGAAATGTTATGTTTCATTTGTAACATATGATGATTTTGTAGGACTTTGATCTTTGAACAAATTGCATATGAGATGACTGGTTCAGAATTCATGATAATCTGCTTGATGTATTCTGTTTTTTAGATGACATGTTCACTTTGGATGGGGAGAAATGCTTTGCTGCAGTTTTGGGAATTCTAGAGAAGAATAAGTTTGCTTATAGTGTATTGTTTACAGGTTTGAACCTGATATGCTTGCATTCTCTGGATGCTATTATGGTGGAGGGGATAAGGAGAGGACAGAACTGGGAAAGATACGGCGGAGGTGGAAAACTTTACATGTGAGATCTCGAAAGTTTCAGATTTTGGTCATTTCCTAATGTATGATCATGACAATGTAGTTTAAAGATTTGATTGTTTGCTCCACTTATGCATTTTTTTCTGTATTTTTATCTCTCACTTCTGTTCAGATTTTTTCAATTTTGTACAATACAAAGTAGTGTGACACTGGATAATCTGGGAAGTAAACTGGATTTCTGTCATCCTTGTGAGGCCCAGGTCTCTCTCTCAGCAGTATTAGGAGAAAGAAGTGTGTGTGTGTGAGAGAGAGAGAGAGAGAGAGAGACAGAGAAAATTGTTTTTATGAGATTTTTTTAGGTTAAAGGAGGCAATTTCCCTGTCTTCCACACCATATGATAGAATAGTCCAAAGACTGAAGTGTGTGTAAACTCTTTTTTAATACATGTGCAGAACAGCAACCCGGAAAAGGCGAGGAGGCAAGGAAGATGCCCTCTTACTCCTGAAGAAGTTGGCTTGATGCTAAGAGCACTTGGATATGGAGAAGACGTTCATATTTACGTAGCATCTGGTGAAGTGTATGGAGGTGAAGAGACATTGGCTCCATTAAAGGCCCTCTTTCCAAACTTTTACTCAAAGGACACTATTGCCAGCAAGGAAGAGTTAGAACCATTTTCTACATATTCTTCTAGAATGGCTGCTCTTGACTTCATAGTTTGTGATGAAAGTGATGTATTTGTCACTAATAACAACGGAAACATGGCAAAAATTTTAGCAGGACGAAGGTATACTGCTTCCCTTTCCGGCCTTTCGAATTGTTCTGCAAATTTTATTTAGATTCTGGCTAATATATCTTTTCTTTTGATGTAGGAGATATTTCGGTCATAAACCTACCATTCGCCCAAATGCTAAGAAACTGAATCGTGTGTTCCTAAATGGAAATAACATGACAACGGAGGAATTTTCTTCTAGAGTTCATACGTTTCAAAGAGGATTCATGGGGGATCCCAAGGAGGTGAGGCCAGGGAGGGGTGAGTTTCACGAAAATCCATCAACATGCATCTGTGAGGATGCCGAGGCTGAAAAGAAAATGAATTGGGATCATCGAAAAAGTAATAAAGACAATGTAGCTAAGAAGAAAGATGGTGATGATATGAAGAAAGATATTGAGGCAGTTGTTCATGATGAGAATGTAGACTATGAGCCAGAAATGACTGATCCTGAGGATGAAGAAGAAGATGAGGATAACCCTCTGGGCGAAGTTTTACTTGGTAGCTCCAAAGCTGAAGCTTTGTCCAATGGAACAATTACCGATTATGACTCTTCCATGTCTGAGGATACTGAGTTGGACGAGTTGCTTTCAGATTGAGAAAGGATCAAAGATTTACCTTTCGAGAGGTTTTACCTGTATATAAACCAGCCTTCCTTAAAAGAGTTCTTCGGGCATTAACCTATTTTCAACGTGTTCAATTGTGAATGCCCGTGGCTGAAGCCTTGACCACACAGTAACACGGATCCTCTTCTCCTTGAGATATTCAGTTAAGATTTATCGGGCAAGAGCTTGAAATTATAGGATCTTGGAGGCCTATGATCCACAATGCTTGAACTCGTGAAGTGTAGCCGCTAAGAAGAAGCTCCCTGAGAGGGAAATATTTTACCGGTATAGCATTCAAACATTTTTGTATACATAGACGAGAATGTTAATTGCTAATTGACTTGCTAACTTTGCTGGGTAAACATATGTTGAGAGTTTAAATATAACCTGTTTTTGTTGTTCTTTGAATGGTTGTGGTTGTGGATTTGTATTTGTATTTTTGTAGATACTTAGGTTTGACGATGACATGAGTTGAGCTTGGAGTAATGATGATTTATGTAGCTGATTTAACTTGTTGAGGATTGAGGCATAGTTATCGGTGTCGAAGATGCAGAAGTTTGAACCAAGTTGTGTTTAGTCTTTAGAGAGCTTAGCATCAAGAAATGGTTCAAACATCAAAATATGACATACTTGGAAAAAAGTTATATTAGTTATTTACGCCAAATAAATAAATATAAGATATTATTATTTTTTATAAACATATTTATCATTTAATCATTAAAATTACATTATATCGTCTAGAATAAATAACACATGTGAGTTTTCTATCTAATGTATTTGTAGGCATAGGCGGAGCTAGGGATGTGGAAGGGGTTCGTCCGGACCCTTCGTACAAAATTTAAAATATATATCAAATTTCTTTTAACTTCTTCGTATATTTACTTATTACTAGTTTTACGGCATGTGCATGTGTATTGTATATATAGTATACAATGCTGTAAAAAATAGAATTAATATTACTAAATTAAAGCTTTTTAGTAAATAATTATAATTGAAAGAACATAAGACAAGTGTTTTTAAGTAATTAATACAAATTGTCATGGAGTTACTTGTATTTTGAGATCAAAATGACAAGATATTATTGAAACATTTCAAAATACATTCAAAGTTAATATGTGGGGAGAAAGAAACATTTCTTTAGTAGTATTTTTACTTCACTCAATTTTTTAAGCAAATCTAACCAACAATTTTTTTAAAAAGATATCAATACAAAAAATGTCATCAATTGCATTTCCTCTTGAGGTTATGAACATAAATGATGGACATCATTTGAGGTTAAGTACATTTTTTCTCTTAAATATTCATACTTGAAATGTAGTATGTGCATGACACTAATAAGGATTACCATAAATATTTCAATAATTTATCTTTATACACAATCTATCTTTTACAAAATATTATTACTCAGTTAATACTTGAGTAAGACTATCATAGATAGGTAATTTTACAATAGCAAAAAAAAGGTATTTTGTTGTTATAACGAATAATGGTTAAATAGAGGGTTGAGTGTATGTGTGTATATATGAACAACATCACCTTTGGTGATTTTTTTTTTCATTTCTTTAAGTTTCTACCTCATCTTTATAGAATTGTAGTCTTCTCCTTGTTTCTGCCGCATACATATCATATAGTTGTTGTCTAATGAAAAAATCTAGTATCTTATAGGAGATGTATCGTGATATGAAATATTAAACTTTTTCAATAATAAAAGTTAATAGATGAATAAAATTCAGTATTATTTATAGAATCTTTAATTTGATTTAAGATCATTATCAATCACTATTTTCTTATCTATTTTTATATAGATAGCAAGGAGTGTATCTTGTGACATAACATTTTCTCAATTAAAATGAACACAAAATAATAGGAAATTCATACTAAAAAAATTTCATAGTTAATATAAATATAAAAAAGAAAAAAATATATGGAACAATACGTAACCAACGAAGAAGGAAGACGGAAATATATGTTCATGCTATATTCACTATAGTGTTCCATTTGATTGAATCTCTTGCCACCAAAACTTTACTTGATCCGTTCATTTTTACTTATATATCTATTAAAAAATAATAATTATTATGACTATATTATCATATTATAAGTAAAAAGTTAAAATCTATTTTTGAAATAGTGGATTTAACATCCAAACTAATAATTTAATGGACTATGTTGATGCCAGTTGTTTTAGCAAAATTAAAAAGAAACTCCTTCGTGAGGGTAAGAGAATAAAAAATGAAAATACAAAGAAGAAATATCTTATCCAAATCATGTGACTTTTTCATATTTGTTTATTATTATTATTGTCTTTCCCACAACTTTTTGTCACTGCTAACTCATGAAAATCGTAAGAAAAATACGAGTGTGAATTGTTGAATGATTGGCTATAATTTGTTCACCAACTCTTTCTTATGTGATACCTCGAATTTCGTTGAATTTTGAACTTAATCAACTGTTGCAAATAACCCTTGAGATTTCTTAAGAAGAAGAAGAGTACAAAACATAAAAAAATATTGTAGTTTAAAAGTGAGAGGAAACTCCTTTATTTATAGCTAACAAATAATAGTATGAATAGGTGCTAATTGTGCCTTATCAGAGAAGTTACAACCTTTCGAAAAAGTCACAACCCTTTGGAAAAGTCACAACTCATTGAAAAAATCACAACCCTTTGGAAAAGTCGCAACCCTTTGGAAAAATCACAACCCTTCGGAAAGTCACAACTCATCGAAAATGTCACAACCCATCAAAAAAGTCGCAACCTTTTGGAAAAGACACAACTCTTCGAAAAAATCACAACTCTTTAATGTGAAAAGATATCTATTTTTAATATAATACAAATAATTAAATTAATGAATAAAATAAATTGAGTATTTTTAATTGAGGGTATTATAGTAATTCAACATTCAAGTTTGGGAGTTCATGCTTTTAAGGTGGTATAGATAGATAGATAATATTTTAAATCTTTTCTTGTGTTTTGATTTCGTCTATTACTTGTATTTTTGTGCTTCTATCATTGTATTATTTTGTTTTTACTATTATTTTTTCTCTTATATTGTTGTGTAATACTCTCCATTTTCGTATTATTTCATTGTTGTTATTGTTCTCATATTTGTATCTTTTTTTTTTTCCAAACAATTTGACATGCTTTATTTAAGATGAGGGTCTAAATAATTTCTCTATTTCTACGAGGTAGGAGTAAGATTTACGTTCGCTTTACTCTTCGCCTCTTCGCAAACCTCTACAAAATTATATTGAATATATTATTGTTATATATATTTTAATTTTTTATAGTAAAAATTCTGACTCCGCTATCCGTTATTTATGGAGTAGGGCTATGGTTGGTTGTGAGTAAGTCAAGTATAGGCCAATTGTTAGATTTCAGATTTTGTGCCACCTACTTGTGTGGGGTTTGAAATTTTGTTCACCCCTTAAGTCGCCTAGTATTTTGTAAACAAAGCCTTTTTATTCTCTTCTTGTTGAGCTTATCCAAATAGACACGACATATATAACTTCCTCTGTCTTAATTTATGTGATATTTTTTATTTTTTGAAAATCAAATAATTTAAGTTTGATCAAAAATTTGTGCATGAAATTATCAATTTTTTAAAAATGAAATTTATATATTTGTAAACTACGTAAAAATGTATTATAAGTCACAATAATTACCAATTCAAAATAATTAAAAGTTATACAAAAAAATTATAATAAAATATAAACTTTTTTGAATCTCAAAATCTAAAAAATGCCACATAAATTGAGACGAATGGAGTTCTATATTTGATTATCCACTTCTTGTACTTCAAAACTCTTTGTCCTCTTCTCTAATGTTACAAATCATGTGGCCTTGCTTTCACCATGAAAAATGTGTGTCTGGTCATGTGGGAGAGTCAGGAGTTTCTAACGTCAACATGTACCTTATGCCATATCACCAACACTTTTGTTGATGTGTCATGTCACATGTGTGTATTGACCACTAATAATAGCTTAGTTGCTGATTAGAGTTATATACTCTCTCCGTTTCAATCTATGTGACATTTTTCAGATTTTGAGATTCAAACAAGTGTATCTTTGATCGTAAATTTTTCATATATCTTTTAATTATTTTGAATTATCAATTATTGTGACTTATAATACTTTTTACGTAGTTTACAAATATATAAATTTCATTTAAAAAAATTGATGATTCTATGCACAAAGTTTCGATCAAATTTAAACTATTTGACTTTTAAAAAATGAAAAATATCACATAAATTGAAACAGATGGAATAATTATTAATAACGTAAAAATTAGAAACGTAGAAATTAATTGTGTAGGTAGCTAATACGTAAATACAACTCTTTTCTAACTAGCAAACAAATCATGCATATGTTTTGGAAATATTTTATCCAAAACGGGTTATGCTGAGTCAACATAAATGACTACGTGGCAAATCTTGTGTGGCAAAATGATTTACAAATTTACAAAGCCCATTGAACCACTCTTATAAATTCCTTAAATTAAAAATATTCCATTTTACATAATTTTACAAATCATATAAATTTTTTTTACTGATTTTTTGAGTCCTCAGTTTAGTGTAATTCTTGCTCGATTTTCCACTTCCCATTTTCAATTAAACTTCAAACTCTTCGATTCCCATAAAACTCAATTTTCAGTGGCATTTTCGTAAATAATTGCAATGGCGGCGGCAGCGACGGCGACGACGGGTTCCAATGGGTTAACGGGTCCATTAGGAGGTAAGCTCAAAAGGGTCGATGTAGGAATTGTATTTGTGGAGTTACAGAGGAAGAGAAGAAGGGTTTTTGGTGTGAAGTGTTGTTGTTCGGGTTCTGTGGTACCAATTAGAGGGATTAATGGGTCTGGAAAGTGTGTTGAGAAATGCGAAAACTGGAGATTTGATAGTAAGAAGAGTAGTCATAGTTATCGGGTTAAAGTGCAGGCTTCTTCTTCTTCTACTATGCCGTTTGCATCTCCAAAGTGAGCTTTTTTTCCCTTCAAAGTTTCCTTCTTTTGCTTTTGCTTTTAGTATTTTTATGATAAGGGTAACTTAGTAAGTGAATTCATGTAAAAAATTGTTGATCTTTCATTATGAGATAATTCGTGATGATTACTCGACTAATATATATATGATGATAGTTCGACTAATAGTTATTATCTTAGAAAGTCACTTTCTTCGTTGAAGAAAATTTAAATCAAGAAGAAAGGTGACTTTCTTATATATAAGTTGATTGACCAACTGGGAAATCATGTTTAATTTATGTCAAGTTACCTCATTATAGGAGTAGATGACAATCCATATTGAAGGAGGTAGCTTTACCTTGTATATACTCTATATATTAGAGAAACTTTGTTGTAGAAAATAAATATACGACAACGAGCAACGAAGCAATTACTCCATCTGGTTTAATTTGTTTGTATGGTTTTGACTTGGCCCGGAGTTTAGAAAATTAAAGAAGACTTTTGAATTGAACTAAGGATTGTACCAAAGTGTTGTTTAATCTTGTGGACATAAACATGTTAGGTGGAAAGTTGAAATTAAAGAGTTGAAATAATAAGGAAAGATGCATTCTTTCTTAAACGGACGTAAAAGGAAAGTAAGACAAACAAATTAGAATGGAGGGAGAACCACCTAAGGTGTGAAAAGCCTTGGCATAAAATCTGGAGACTCATATGTGCTTTGGATACTTACAAAATCTCATTGTCGTCCGAAGTTGAAGAAGGGTGTTATTTATTTAAATACAAGAAGAGAAAGTAAGTTGAGCAAAGGTGTTATCTTTTGTTAAAGGTCTTTCTTTTCTTTCTTTGCTTTCCAAGTGCACCACACTGTAGCTTTACAAACATTTTTTTAATGGTTTAGCATTTGATTCATGTTCTCCTAGCTTCTAGTTGTCTTTGACTGTCTTATGCGTGAATATTTTCAGAACTTATGTAGCATGTCATTCCTCGAATTCTCCATTTTGCGATGGACAAAAGATGATTCATATCCTCTGCTAAAGCTCCTTGTAATATGTTTTGCTAAAACCTCAATAGCAGGTGATTTGGGGGGTTTTCCATTTATTTTTTATAACTTTGCCATGTCTCCAACCCCATTGTGAACACCCTAACTATGCTGAAGCCTTATATTGATTCACTGTGAACGATAGATCTGTTATCAAAATCGACATTGTGATAATCTGTGAATTTTTCGCACGATTCATCTTTTGTACACTATATTCATCTTACCGGTGCACTTTTCTATCTGTGATCACCAAATAAACAAAAAGTAGAAGTATCCTAACACTAAAACACTTTTTTTTGGATTGTAAAACAAAATAAAATGCTTGTTTGTTGCCTATAAAGGAATATATTTGTGTTGCTTGGTATCACTATTGGGTTTGAACTATTGAAATGGTCGCACTTAGCAATGTCTGAGAATGGTAAAGGTCCATAACATGTCTTGAAGGTCAATCACCAACCTAGTCATTGTATTCTTGGTAGCCTTGATATGAAATCTTAAAAGAGTCTTTGAGTTTCTGGGATACTAGAAGATGTTCACCTCAACTTTTCCCTTTCCCTCCTTTGCTATGATTGATTGGAAAGGGATATTTGTTTGTTTGTTTGTTTGCTTGTAATAGTTTTTTATTTTGTAGATCCCGATTTACTTCAAAGCAAGAACAGTTCTTCCCACGTTGCACTCCAAGAAATTCAGGCCCTCAATCTCATGACTCTCCACCAAAACGAGGTACTATAATGGTTCCAGCCTTCTTGCCTATCAGAAAACTTTTCGTTCACTCTAGATTTAGTCAATATCCTCTTAATATTTTAAGGGCCTTAGTGGTACACTGGTACTTGATAAATTTTCTGCTTTCTTTTTAGACACTGGTATTGCTAACGAGAAAGAGTGGGGCATAGATATGCTAAACGAGAATGTCAATGAATCTGGGACTAACGAAGATGGTAGTACTTGGTATCGAAAGAGCGGAGAAAACAGTGGTGAAAATGGATACCGATGCCGATGGACCAAAATGGGTGGGAAGAGTCACGATGGTGCCTCAGAATGGAAAGAAATGGTACACATGTTATTAAGGTTGTATTGCTATGGATGTCAAGAGATTGTGTTTAAGAAACATAGTCAACCAGCATGCTATATTTAGAACACACATGCATGTTATTGAGCTTCCTCTCAAGCTGAAATTTGCGCTGGTTTTCATTTTCTAAGGAACTAACATGTAGTTGGAAAAAAGTTAGTGGTTTGCATCTAGGAATATCCGTTGTGGATTTTCCAGTTAGTCCTAGTTACAAGTTTGTATGCCAGGTTGATCAATCTTTTGCTTATAAATTCTGTGCATACTATATAAGCCTGAGATCAAATGTGCAACTAGATAAGCATACACTGGGAGGTTCTTGTTCATTGCTGATCTGCAATATTAATTTGTTGGCATTTCTTTATAACCTTATCAAGTATCATCCCAGGTGGATGCATTTAATTGGATTTCTTGATCTCCTTGACAGTGGTGGGAAAAAAGTGACTGGACTGGTTACAAAGAATTAGGTAATGCTAATTTTGTCTTACATTTATATGTTGTAACCAGATTACTCATTGATCTGAGTATTGCTTTTAGTCAAGCAATGTCACTTGTACTTCTGGGATTCATAATTTATTCACGTTTTTGTTTGTTTAATGATTGTAGGCGTAGAAAAATCCGGAAGAAATGCTGAAGGAGATTCATGGTTGGAAACATGGCAGGAAGTTCTTCATCAAGATGAGTGGAGGTTGTATATCCAACTTTTTTTGATATTATATGCTGCTGAATCCTCCTGGTTTCTTTGGTGTTTTAATATCATTGTATTTAATGCTTTGACAAAACCATTACACATATATAATACTGCATTTTCTTACTGCAGCAATTTAGCTAGGATAGAGAGGAGTGCACAAAAACAAGCAAAATCGGGTACAGAGAATGCTGGGTGGTATGAGAATTGGTAAGACTTGTCAAATGGAAGATTCATAATCATGATGTCATGAACAATGAAATAAACTGAAACTATGATGTTAAATCGCATTATTTTGATGCAGGTCAGAAAAGTATGATGCAAAGGGTTGGACAGAGAAAGGAGCCCACAAGTACGGTAGACTGAATGAACAGTCGTGGTGGGAAAAATGGGGAGAGGAATATGATGGAAGAGGATCTGTCCTTAAATGGTATGTTGTTTTTCCGTTGTCCAAAAAAAAAGGTATCTTATTTAACTTGTTAGACGAGAAGGAGTTGCTTCAAGTTGTTAAATATAGATGATGTATCCTAAATTTGTACTATGTGATGAAAGGGAATTTCATTTTAACCTTTCAAGATACACTGAACTTGTTGGAAATTTTGAATATGTAGTGTCATCAAGTCCAATGTTTTGTACTTGTTGCCGTACCTCCATGTTACTGATTTTCAACAAAAACCTTTACTTCATAAAAGAAATATTTGAATGCGAACGCTAAGATATATGACTTCACTAATAGTATAATTGAGGTCGATAATTTGCTTTATAAGATAATAGAGTGCTTAACTGCTTATGTATGACCTATTTGTGGTTAATAAAACGATTCACCTCCGCATTTTGCTGCTTATAGAATTATATACTCTCTTTCTCAGGACGGATAAGTGGGCAGAAAGTGAATTGGGAACAAAATGGGGAGATAAATGGGAAGAGAAATTTTTCGCTGGCATTGGTTCACGGCAAGGGGAGACTTGGCATGCATCACTCAGCAGTGAAAGTAGGTCCTATCTTGTTTTTCCCATTGTTGTCAACAGTTGCATAATATATTTTAGGGAAAAGACATAAATTCACCTCTGAATTTATTTCGAAAAGTCAGTTACACACTTAAACTATCGTGGCGACCTATTACACACTTATTCTGGTTAAAAATGTAACTAATACCTCCTTCTAACGTACAAAACTAGTCACACATACTAGAGTTGTGTGCACACGCCTGCCAGATCTATGCAAGCATACACGTGTAATTTTTTTCACCTTTTTCCCAACCAATTTTGCCTCTATCTTCTCTCTTTTTTTTCCACTTTTTTCCCAACCATTTTTACCTCTATCTTCTCTCTTCTTCCTTACCTGAATGACACCATTTTTGTCTTTGTTTTCTCTCTTCTTCCTTACCTGAATGCCTCCATTTTCAATCTTTTCTTCTGATTATAAAACATACAAAACAAACTATTGCGACAAATAAGATCGACGGAGTTGCAGCGATGGTTAGAAAGTTCGTGAAGGAGTGGGGAACATGGATAACACATTAAATCAAAGTTATTATCCAATACAGTTTCATACCACTTGTCATCATCGACATAATTTTGAACTCAAACCTCATCTTTCTCAGCTTCTTAACCTTATCTAAACACCTTCCTTTCTTCTGGGTTTTTCAAATATGGGTCAAATGAACTTTAATTGGTAATGGTTTATTTTAAATTTTCTTTTTAGTTATTAGTGTTTTGATGGTAATGGGTTGTGAAACTTGAAATAAATATTTTAGTTTGATACTGATTCATTTTATATTGTCGAGCCAATTTTGATTTTGCTATGTATAAATCATCATTGAACCCAAACCCTTGCTCTATCAAATTTGCAGCGCCGTGTAAACTTGATAATCTTGATATTTGGGGGTGGGGAGCAATTACCTTTTCTTGGTAATAATTGTTTGGGAATTTAAGGATTGACTCTTTAATGTTCGTTGATGCTAATGGGTTGTAAAATTTAGATTGGAAAATTATCTTTTTTGGTGAATCACTTTGCTGAATTTAGTATGAGTCAAACTAGTGGAAAATTCTCAAGTAATGATGAAATTGAGCGAGAAATTGTAGAGTTTTGATAAGAAAAAAAATGAAGAAGTCTAAAGGAGAATGGGAGAAGATGAGCATGAAGGAGAATAGAGGGGGGTGGGGGTAAAAAAGAGTATTTTTTTTACTTTATTTTTTACTCAAACGCGCCTATTTTACTTTTTTATTTAATTTTATTTCCAGGTCAGCTTTTGGGTGGTATTAGTTACACTTTTATCAAGAATATGTGTAATAGGCCGTCATGATAGTTTAAGCGTGTAACTGACTTTTCGGTACAAGTTGAAGAGTGAATTTATGCCTTTTCCCTATATTTTATGCATACTAACCTTTTATGAAATGTCTTGCACATTTTAATTCCTATTTATTCAAGCTAGAACGGAATCCATCAAACATATATCACTTGCTATGTTCGTAAGATCTGAATTTATAATTTTAAAAGTAATACATTCAAGTTTAGGGGCAAATTAACTGTACTTTTCTTGAACATTGATGTGATATTAATCCCGATTTTTTTCGTTGTAATTATCCAGGGTGGTCAAGGACATGGGGAGAGGAGCACTTTGGAAATGGGTAATTTTATGACTATACATTCAATGTTTCATCGCATTCTATGATATCTTGCAAGTTGCATATTGATTTCCTCGATACATTTTCCTCTTTGAAACCCAAATGATAATATAAAAAAGACTCAAGGTATGCCCCTTTGTTCTCAATCAGCAAGGTACACAAATATGGCAAAAGCACAACTGGTGAAAGCTGGGACATGGTTGTGGATGAAAAAACGTACTACGAGTAAGTGAGAGTCATCTATGTTTGCATGTTTTCATCTATGTTCTGGTATACATCGAAGTAAAACATCTTACTTGTGATTGTAGGGCTGAGCCTCACTACGGGTGGGCAGACGTGGTAGGTGATTCAAGTCAATTGTTCTCTATACAACCTCGAGAACAACCTCCTGGTGTGTATCCAAACATTGATTTTGGGTCATCTGTGCCTCCAGACGATGAATCCCCTCCAACTAGATGATTTCTTCCCACCAATACTGGAGAGAGATAGTAGGT
>JAJOOS010030801.1:0-16786 GCA_029582725.1 Solanum chiquidenum
CACCCACCCCCAAAAAAAAATTAAGTTTGTTT
Source organism: Solanum chiquidenum (assembly GCA_029582725.1). Lineage (NCBI taxonomy): Eukaryota > Viridiplantae > Streptophyta > Magnoliopsida > Solanales > Solanaceae > Solanum > Solanum chiquidenum. The sequence goes on from JAJOOS010030801.1 coordinate 33, forward strand.
TAAAAAAATATTTTTAATTTCAAAAATTATTTTCTACTCTAGTAAAAATAAAAGATATTTCTCAAAAAAAAAAATCATTCATAAATCAAACACTAAAAATCTTTTCCGGAAAATATTTTCTACTCACCAACCAAACATGAGAAATAAGTCAAAAATCAACTTGTTATGGAAAACATTTTCCTTCATACCAAACACACCCCAAAAGGAAAAATGGACAAGTAAATAGGGACAGAGGGAGTATCATTTATTTTTCTAAAGTTTTTGCCATTATCTCCTATAAATTTGCATCACCGGAATTTTAACCACCTTTCTCTTGAAGAGGCCTACTTAAAACTGATCTCTCACTACACCTCTATATACCTAAGCGAAATTTTAACTTCAATAAAGGTATTTGATTTTCTTGTAATGATCCAGAAAATTATTTTTGGAAACTTTTATAAAATTACCGTTTCTCTCTTGGTAGTTGCCTCGAGTCATTTTTGATCGGTCGATGAAGTTGGTTTGGAAATTTTAAACTATTTACTTAATTATAGTTAATTAATTGATGGGTAAATTTTAGATAATTAATTTTGTGAAGTTATACGTATATGCCAGCTGTCCAATTAAGTTTAATTAAAATTGTTTGTGATTAATTAGTTAATTAGTTAGTTTGTTAAACAAGTTAGTTATAATTCTGTCAGAGTTAGTTAAGTTGTAGAATATAGCTTTAAATACAGATGTATGAACTTTGCTCAAGTCAGTTGTGTTGATTGATAATGAGAAGGTTTCTTTGTTTCTTTTCTCCCATGTATCTTCACACATCTCCTCTATAATTCTTCCTCTATTGTTGAATACTCTGCATCATATCATGTTATCAGAGCTTAGGCTCTCAACCTAGTTGTTATACCGTTGTATTTCTTTCCATTTTTTAGATTACAAATTCTTGGTGCGTATTCATGGCGATTGAGGATCAGACTGGTAACAGATCAGCAGTTACTCAGGTTGTAGAGATTGATCATCATCATCCATTGTATCTTTATCGAAGTGATACACCAGGAAGCTCTCTAGTCTCTATTCAGCTTACTGGACATGAGAATTATGCAATTTGGAGTCGATCAATGCTTCTAGGGTTGCTGGAAAAGAGCAAATTGGGATTTGTTGATGGTAAGCATCCTAGAGAAGCTTTTCCTTCTTCTCCTCATGATCTGTGGGAGAAGTGCAATGCCATAGTGCTCTCATGGATTATCAATTCTATCAGGAAGGATTTACTGAGTAGTGTCATCTATGCTTCGAATGCTTCAAAGGTATAGATCGATCTAAAGGAACGATTTGATAAGGTTGATGGATCTAGGATTCACTACCTTCATAAGGAGATTCATACAATGTATCAAGGAACTTCCACTGTATCTAGCTACTACTCTAGATTACGTGAGTGTTAGGATGAATTTGATGCAATTATTCCATGCCCAAGGTGCAATTGTCCAGAGTCCAGAACATATATGCATCACTTCGAGTATCAAAGATTGCTGCAGTTTTTGACTGGCCTAAACGATTCTTATGCTCAGAGTCATAGTCAAATTCTCTTAATGTCTCATACACCCTCCATTAACCAAGCTTATTCCATGGTGGTTTCAGATGAAATCCAGAGATCATTGGGCAAAACAATTCAATCTGCTGAGGGGGATGAAGGTATTGCATTCTACAACTATGGTAATAGAGGAAATTTTAAACAGGGACCAAGCTCTAGTAATAATACATCCTACAGATCTGGATATCATGGAGGTATTTTCTCCAGTTCTGGTGATAATTCCAACTTTGGTGTTGGTATGCCTAATGGATCATCTTCCAACCTTAAGACTGCAAAAGGCAATCAAGGTCTGTACTGTGATTACTGTCATCATACAGGTCATACCAGTGGTACATGTTATAGACTACATGGTTACTCTGCTAACTTTAAGCACAACTTCAAGAAGAAGTCTAGCAACTCACCCACAACTAGAAAGGGAGGGACTATTCACTATGCTGCTGGAGATGCTAACTCTCAATGGAACAAAAATCCTGCATCTAATCTTGGAGGCTATGCATGTAGTTCTATAAATGCATCTAGAGGGTTCCCAATTCTCCTAATATTGGCTCTGCAGGTCAGTTTGGAGAAAGTTCATCACAGATGGCTTCCTAAGGACCATATACAAGTGCTCTCTACTTCACACCTGAGCAATATCACCAACTCATTCATCTACTTGATTAGGGAAATGAAAGTAATGGTACAACTCTTTCGGCATCAGGTATGTCCAATTATACTACCTCTTCTACTAGTGTTGTTAACTGGATAGTGGATACGGGGGCTACTCATCACATGGTAAACAATCCTAGGATTCTATTTGATGTTAAATCCTGCTCTAATTCTAGATCAGGTAATGTGTCCTTGCCAACTAGAGGTATTGCAAAAGTTAGTCACTTAGGATCTACTGTAGTCTTGGATAATCAGACAGTTCATAATGTGATGTGGTTACCTGATTTTCAACACAATCTACTATCAGTTTCAAAGCTTACAAGGGACTTAAAGTGCTCAGTCAACTTCTATTCTGGTTTCTGTATTTTTAGGATCTCTACAATGGACAAGTGAGAGGGATTGGTCAACATGATCAAGGTTTTTATATGATGAATTCTTTCTACAATTTTTTGAAGCAAGTTGCTGAGAATAAAAGTCTCCATAAGACCAGTTGTTGTTCTTTTCTAGTTGGAAAATAGAAAAATAGCATAGGCGTAGCTTTATGGCATAAAAGACCAGGGCATGTCCCTATACGCACATTAAAGAAGTTGAAATACTTTGATAATGTTTGTATTGCTGATTTTGATACTGATCATTGTATTGTATGCCTTTTGGCTAAGCAAACCAAACTTCATTTTCCTTTTAGTTCCACTTTATTTGATGCCTGTTTTACACTCATTCATGGTGATGTATGGGGTCCCTATAGGGTCCCCGCTCATGATGATAAAAAGTACTTTCTTACACTAGTTGATGATCACTCCATGTATACCTAGTTATTTCTTCTCACCTCCAAAGCTAAAGCCATAGTAGCTCTCACAAATTTCATGTTGATGATTAAGAATGTGTATTCTGCATCTGTTAAGTTCTTAAAACCTGATAATGGGTGTAAGTGTTTTAATTCCCAAGTCTCAAATTTGTTAAATACTCTTGGTATTGTCCACCAAAGTTCATGTGTCTACACATCTCAACAAAATGGGGTGGTTGAAATGAGGCACAAATATATCCTAGACACTGCTAGAGCTATAAGGTTTCAATCCAATGTCTCTCTTAAATTCTGGGGTTACTTTGTTACAACTGTTGTTTATCTAATCAACAGGCTACCTTCTTCCACTCTTAAAATGATAGTTCATTTTGAAGTCATTCATAAACAACCTCCTGATCTTAATCATCTCAGAGTTTTTGGCTGTTTGGGATATGTTACTTGTCTTAGAAAGTCAGATAAATTCTCTCGTAGAGCTCTTCCTGCTGTCCTTCTTGGTAATTCTCTTACTCAGAAGGGCTATATCATGTGTACTCTTCATGAGGAGGACTTCATAGTCAGTAAAGATGTCATTTTCAAAGAAGATGTTTTTTTCTTTTCATCATACAATTCATAAGAGTTCTCTTCTGTTTCATGTGCCTTCACTTTCATCTGACTATTCCCCTCCTGATTCTTGTGTCTAGACCCCGTGTTCATGATCCTCCCATTGCATGTGCAGAGTTTTATATGCCTTCTGAACATGTTCCCTCTGAGCCTTATTCCTTGTCTCTTGATGTGGCTCCTAGAAAATCCCACAGGCCCACCAAACCTCTTATATGGATGCAGGACTATGTAGCTCCTTCTAAGGGACTTGTCTCTTATCAGTTTCCTATTTCCAATTATGTTGCCTATGACTACTTGTCCCAGTCTTATAGCACTGCTTTAGCTGCATATTCATCTACTTTAGAACCATCCAACTACTATGATGCAGTAAAGAATCCTCTGTGGATTGCTGCTATGAAACTAGAAATTACAGCTTTGGAAGATAATCACACATGGACTTTAGTTGATCTCCCCCTGATAAATCTCTTATTGGATGTAAATGGGTATTCAAGATCAAATACAAAGCCAATGGTGAAGTTGAGAGGTACAAGGCAAGGCTTGTTGCAAAGGGGTTCAGTCAAAAGGAGGGCCTTGATTATACTAAAACTTTCTCTCATGTAGCTAAAATGGTCACAGTGAGATCTGTGGTTGTTGTGGCTGCTGCAAAACACTGGCCTATTTTTCAGATGGATACTCATAATGCTTTCCTCCAAGGTGATCTTTATGAAGAGGTGTATATGCATGTTCCTCAGGGGTTTGGTAGTCAGAGGGGGATTGGTAAAGTGTGTAGACTCAACAAATCTCTATATGGTCTAAAATAGGTACATAGACAGTGGAACAAGAAGCTCACTGAAGCTCTGATAGACCTTGGTTTCTGTCAAAGTCATTTTGATTAATCTTTGTTTACCAAAAGGGTAGGTTCTCATATTGTTGTGGTGTTAGTATATGTGGATGATTTACTTGTTACTGGTAGTAGTTCAGAGATAATTCTACATACTAGAAATGATCTGAAGCTCAAATTCAAGATGAAAGATTTGGGGCAATTGAAGTTCTTCCTAGGCATTGAATTTGCCAGGTCACAACAGGGCATTCACATGAGCCAAAGAAAGTATGCTCTAGAGTTGATTGCTGATATGGGATTAGGTGGAGCTAAGCCAGCTAGCACACCTACGAAAACTATTATCAAATTGACTTTTGTTGAATTTGATGATCATATAAAAGGATCACAAACAGAAGACACTGATAGAATTCTGGATGATGCAGGTCCATACCAAAGACTAGTTGGAAGATTGCTCTATCTAACAATGACCAGAGTTGACATCACCTATGTAGTGCAAATGTTAAGTCATTTTCTGCACAAACCAAAACAATCACATATGGAGGCAGCCTTGAGGGTGGTAAGGTATATTAAAGCTGAGCCTGGACTTGGTTTACTTATGCCTTCAGAAGACACAGACAAGTTAAAAGCATATTGTGACTCTGATTGGGGAGGATGTATTGAGTCAAGGAGGTCTGTCACTGGCTACATTATAATGTTTGGTAATGCTTTGGTGTCTTGGAAGTCGAAGAAACAAGACATAGTATCTAGAAGCTTTGTAGAACCTGAGTTCAAATCCATGGCTTCTATTGTGGCTGAAATAACTTGGCTAGAAGGATTGTATAAAGAGTTGGGTGTTAGCATCAGTCGACCAGTGCAATTGTTTTGTGATAGTAAAGTTGCTATTCAAATTACAGCTAATCCAATTTTTCGTGAGAGAACTAAACATATAGAAATCAATTGTCATTTTGTAAGGGAGAAGATAGTACAAAATTTGTTTCAAACACAACATGTATCTACAAAGGAGCAGTTGGCTGACTTGCTTACTAAGAGTCTGCGCAGACTATCCCATGACTACTTAATGTCCAAGCTTGGTTTGAAGAACCTCTTCCAACCATTAGCTTGAGGAGGGATGTGAAGTTATACGTATATGCCAGCTGTCCAATTAAGTTTAATTAAAGTTGTTTGTGATTAATTAGTTAATTAGTTAGTTTGTTAAACAAGTTAATTAGTTACAATTCTATCAGAGTAAGTTAAGCTGTAGAATATAGCTTTAAATACAGATGTATGAGCTTTGCTCAAGTCAGTTGTGTTGATTGATAATGAGAATGTTTCTCTGTTTCTTTTCTCCCATGTATCATCTTCACACATCTCCTCTATAATTCTTCCTCCATTGTTGAATACTCTGCATCTTATCAAATTTAATTTGTGATTAATTAGCTAAAGTTTATAATTTATTTAATATTCTATACCACTTAGCACATATTTATTAAAAATAAGTTATTAGGGTTTGTCACTTTTAATACTTAATTATTAAAGAAAAGAAGAGCGAGATAGCACCTTTGCGGACGAATTACGAAGAAAGCACTGCACTTCTTGCAGGTAAAAAAACAAATGTAAATCAATACACTGTTGGCGGTTGGGTTCATTTCTTCCTTTCGTAGTTAGAGTTACAGATAGAGTATTTAACTTAAATTTTGGATTTTATTATCACATTATGATTTAAGTTTGATATATTAAAATATGTAATTAAATATTAGGTGTATTGTATTATATAAATATATTATTAGATTTATAATATTGGAGAAATTGAAACTCAACCTTAGGCGTGAAATTTGGAAAATATGAGAGTTGTCATGTTAATTGACATCAAGATTAGAAACTTGATTATAGATTGGGGTGAGTTTTTAGGATTAAGCTAGAAATTTGTAATATGAGTGTTGTTAGTTTCAAAATATTATTGTGATTATTTATTTGAATAGATTGCATCGATTTGGAAGCCCAACGAAATGAGAAGGCTCAAGTCCCTGAGTAATTGTTCGATTATTTGAGGCAAGTGGACTTATAAACTCTTGTTAAGTGTATAGAATTGTGTATTCCCTTGTAGTATGTGTTTGGGAGTAATGAGACTTGGTGATAAGTTGACTTGTCCATATATATTGAATAATTCTAATGTATGAAAAAGGGGTAATAAAAGGCAATGTGATTAATTATTGATGTGTGATGTACTGAGAATGGTTTTGAAAGGCTTATTGATTCATTCACGATTGTGTTGTCGTGAATTGTGCATTATTATGAAAATGACCATCTCTTCATTATTTGTGTGAATATTTCATTTGCATTGGTTCTGAGACATGGTTGTGATAAATGTTATGTGAATTGAGAAAGAATAAGAAATAAAAGAGGATGTACCATTTTGAGGGACGTGCCGCGACAAATACTATGATTCGAGGAACGTGTCACACGCCGCGACAATATTACTTATCGAAGGTCGTGTTGCACGCCATGACGAATGCATTGACAAATATGTCCCACATGAGTCCCGGATTGAGAGACATCAGGTGCATCGTTAGGTATGACATGCATCACGATACTTGACATTGCGTATCTTATCATTTGTGAACTTATGAGTGCCTTTCTGTGGAACTTGTGATTGGTGAATCTGATCTTGTGTGTGGCTAATCTGTATTGTTGAAGTGATGTGGTTAAACTATGTACTATGTAAATTGTGAACTATTAGGTTGGACTGGTTTTTATACATGTGGTAGTTGTGGAGGTTCGGTAGGGGTGTAAGGAGTACTCGTATTCTATTCCCTTAGCTTGTGTTTAGAAGTTTACTTGCTGAGTACCGTGTGGTTTAGTACTCACCCATTGCTTCTACATTTTTGTAGGTTACGATCCCGGATCTTTGTGATACTTTCTATTCTCTTCTTTTCCGAGGCTTCATATGGAGATTTGTGAGGTAGTTGTTTGTCATGTCAATGGACCTTCTTACTCATATTTATGATCTTGTTCTACTTTAGTGACAACATCATTTGAGACTTGCGTTTTCTTTCAAATCCATTGTAATACATTAGAGGCTTGTGCACGTGACAACCAGGTTTTGGGGATTTAGTTAAGTTAATTTGTTATCCGTATTATTACTTTGAACATACTAATCAGTTGATGTTAGATAGAAGGTGATTTGTTAATCAAGAAAAAACTATTTTTTTTCTAAACAATCTCATTTATGTAAACTTTTCCTTAGTGTGTTTGGTGATTGCTCATATATATATTTTGTTTAACCATGTCATACCCTATCCCCATAAATTTGACTAATCTGAATTCACATTATACTCACTACAGAAAGTTTTAATGCTCTCTACCAGAAGAACTCTTTATTCTCAGGATTTGAACAAAAACAAATTGATAAAAAATGAAGGAACACTTACCATTTCTCCAAGCCTATAACTATCTATTACATTATTATGGGTATTTAAGACCATAGTATCCTCGTATAAGTTCCCATGAATTAAGATCGAGTTGGTGCAAATTTGAAGTGGGAGTTGAGTATGAAAATCCTTCTAGGGATTCCTAATAGAGAAGGTTTTCATGTTCCTGATGTTCTCCATAGCGAACAAATGGTTTTCCATGGTGAAGTGTTCCAGTTCGCAGAGTTTCGCTTTAGGGAAGGAATTATTCGATATAACAAAGGTCTTCTTTATAGCTAAGGTCGCAAAAGTCAATGACAGATTTTGAGTCAGTTTTTTATCCAATCTTAGTCAAAGCTTAGAATGTTCGACCAGAGAACCCAATGGTGATTTTTTTGAGCAAATTTATACCACTAGACAGTGGTCCAGTGGCTTTTTATTAATAATAAGCATAAAAAAATCTCAATAGAAATTAGTACAAGTAATTTGATAATTCATCACTTCTTGGCTTTGTAAGATTCTATGATGATATACAAGTGAGGATTCTTAAATAATAAAAAATTATAAAAGCCAAGGAGAAAGTTGAGTTATCAACCTCAAGCTTCCTTTTACAAATGTATGAACTAAAAAAGATAAATTGATCTTCTAAAGGAACTTGAAGTATGTTTCTCTTATATTCTTCTTCAAACTTGTCCAATAACACTTGATAGTTCATCACTTATTGGCTTTATTGGATCTTGTTGAAGTTGCTGACACTATCATATGATTCTGTTTTTCCAGTCGCATCGGTAGGTGCCTTGGAACAAGTTCTCAGTCATTTTACCATCCTAACTATGCTTTCTTCCATGCTTCATTTTGTTATTGCGTTGTTGCCTAGGAAAAATATCAGCATTCCTAACTGCATTTGCAAAACAATAATCCAACATTTCCTCCTCCTTTTCCTCACCTTCCTCAATATAGATGTCCTCATCATCTAGATTAGCAAATTTATTTGGGGACAAAGTACTACTACCACCAACTTGTAGTTGTTTGTTAGTGTTAAGAGGTGTAAGAGAAGCCAATTTTTCAATATTAGAACTCACCAAATGATCACTTAAGATTGCAGCAACGTTTGTTGATGATCATAAACCTTGTCGAGGAGTTACTAACTTGGCACTAGTAGGCACAAAAGCAAGAGCCGTTGGGCTCAATATCTTTTGCATAGGAGGGGAAGTGACTTGCTCTTCATCTTCATCGATCTACTATATCTACCCACCTCGGAGTACTTATCGCACCTATTGTTCCTTAGAAATAACTAATTCATTTGTAGAGTTAACTTGAAATGAGCTGATCTCATGTACAATATTATTCGTAAGAGCATCAAAAGTGTTAAAACACAAGACCTCCTTTGGAACAATTTCTTAAGCACCTGAATTCATAGTTTTACTATCTACAACCGGCTGCACTGTGTTACGAATAGGCGAACCAATTCCAATACTTGAATATTTTTTTCTTCGTCACCACAACCCAATTAGATTCATGTAACAGTTCCACTCTTTTACCAGTACTCTTGGCATTCACCAAGGCGATCAAATTAGTTTTAAAATCACTTTCAATTTTTTTATTAGAATTGTCGACCTGCTGCGACATGTTGACAACCAAGCATTCAACAGTTTCAACGCCCTGAGCATCATGTTTCACTCCATTTGTCACTACCTTCGCACTCGTGGGATCTAATGCTAACTTAACCGTTGCGTTAGTTACCAATGGATGTCCTGATTTTTCAATAAGCACCACGTCACCTCTGGTTCCATTTAGTTGTTGTCCATCATCTATCGTCGACACCACAATTGTAGCTGTATTATTTTGGCCCGTATCATCAATGTGAATTAGAGCGGGATTTGTAGTCAAAGAAAGTTGATTTTCATTCAAATTTTTCTCCAATGTTTCAGTAGCTCCACCTTTATTTCCTGATGAATGGACATCATCAACAATCTTAGAATCAATCTGCAAAAAACCATTTTTTTCCACTTTCGTTATTAAGGCTTATTTCCCCTGTATCTTTAATGACAAGTCTTGCATTATCAACAATGTTGCTATTTAATTGCTGCCCAAAATTAATTTGCGACTCTAGGACCAAAGTTTTTCTAGTGGTTAAACTTTGATCCCCAGAAGCCAATTCGTGTGAAACTGCTCTGCCTAAGAGCTATCCAGAATATTCTTTAGTTTGGCACTCCAAATCTCGTGCCTTAACTACCTGATCGTGGACACCACTTTTATCAATCATGAGGGATTTATTTCCATTCCTCTTCTCATCTAATATCTCCCGAGCATCACCATGATATTTTTTAATCTCAGAGCCTACTTTCGATGCTTTTTCTTGGTTTCTTGCTGCATTATTTTAAGTTTGTAAAGACCCACCCCTTGTTTCAGTCAGAATGAGTCCCCGAGACATTGGCTTCCGCCAAAAGTGAACCAATAATAGTCGACATTACTTTCGTTGTGGTCTTGGTGCTTACAAAAGTTGCAATAAAATGACAGCTTATTATACACAAACTTCTGAAATCGCTCCACACTTTTTCAGTTTTCTCGTCGACATATTGAATTCTCATTCGATGTGGTAAATTTGCTAGTAAATTAAGTTCGACTTTAACTCTAGTCGTGCTAGGTTTCGACTTATCTAGAGTGGCTTTATCAACCGCTATTGGCTTACAACTTTTTTTTTCTTGAGGTAAATGTTTTTCTTCCATTCTGTCAATCCGTAATTCATTTTTTTCCTAGAATAGAATAGGGAGAATTTATAGTAGCCAGTTTCTCGAGATTTTAGATTTCTATTTTCTCATGTTAGCAATGTACAATGGTCAAATTGTATCATTTTCCTTGGATTTAAACCCTTGAATTATTATTTTGGTGGGACAACATGTGAGGGAGTATATTTACGCATGATTTTTTTATGATCATTACAAAATTTGTAATAATGCACAAATATAAAAATCAAGAAGAAAGTTGAGTTATCAACCTCAAACTTACTTTTACAAAAGTGTGAATTAAAATGATAGATAGCCCATCTAAAGTAACCTGAAGTATTTTCCTCTTGTCTTCTTCTTCAAATATGTCCAATAAAATATAACAGTTCATCATTTCTTTTTGGATGTATTGGATCTTGTTGAAGCTATTGACACTGTCACGTGATTCTACTTTGTCAGTCACATCAGTAGGTGCCTTGGAACAAACTCTCCTTTCACTTTACCATCCCAACTGTGTTGTCTTTCATGTGTCTTCTTTTTGTTTTTGTTGCTTCCACTTCTTTGATGCCTAGGTGAGATATCCTCTTCTCTAGCCATTTTATCAAAGCATATGTCCAACATATTATCTTCCTCATCCTCATCAAAAGAATCATCGCCCAAAATCACTAGCATACACATTAAGCATGATTCTTTATTTTAAACTATTGAACTTTTCCATTTAGCTAAAATTATGAATTTAGCCGTTTACTATGATATTAGGGAACCTAGAAACCCCATAACTCGAGACTCCATACATGGAATTTGCATCAAACGCTTGATCCAAATGCAAGTTGAAAAACCTTGGCTCTGCCCCAACTAACACATCTAATTTCTTGAGACTTCTCCGTGCATTGTCCTCCTCAATGTCATCATCAAGAAAATTTGAGACCCCTTTTATCATTGATGATCATTAGTGGCGTACGCAGGATTTTTTACAAGCGGTGTCATATTATATTATATATATATATATATAACACAATTCACGTATACTATTATATATTTTCCAAGAAAAAAAATAAAAAAATATTTTAACTTTAAAGAAGAAAAAATAAAATAAAAAAACAAAGAAAGAAAAGAAAAAATGAAAAAAGAAAGAAAAACAAAATGAAGTGTTGTCTGGGTCCGAACTCTCGACCCTAACAAACAATTGATACTCTAAAAACTGAGTTGCATGCATTTTTATGTCAAGAGTTTGACTTAAATAATGCATTATTTAAAGCAGTTAACGAAAATAATACAATTTTTTTGAAATTTATATAAATAGAATAAACGTATTTGATGGTAATGGTTTTTAATATTTTATTATTAAATTTTTTTAACAGATATAAAGTTACTCAGACGGAGTAAAACCGTAACTATAGTAACGTTTTATAGGTATTTTGTTACTCTGAGTCACGATGTTCAATTTACTGCTATTCCCTATTTATTACTACTCTCTGACAGTGCAGCTTGTGCCTCCTAGATGATTTTCTTTACCATCACACACTCTCTCTCTCTTTGCTTCAAGTTCTTATTTTTCTCTCTTCTATTTCTTCCTAACAAGGTAATCAATTCAAAAAAAAGTTGCACAATTAAAATGTAGGATTTAACTCTCACAAAAATTCATCTCTCGTTTTTGTTTTGATGACTTACCATTTGAATTGGCTTAAAAAAGTAGCTTTAAAGTCAAAAATAAAAAATCAAATTGAAATGATTTTTAAGTCAAAAAAAAAGAGTAGGGAAGACGTACTTTTGATTTTTGATTTATTTTAAGTCATTTTTTACCTCGTTAAAAACTTTTCAACTTATTTTAAGTCATTTTTGACTTACTTTAAATTATTTTTCATATTTACCAAACACTTTCAAAAATAAAAAACTGACCTAAAAATAGATTTGACAACTTTTAATTCAATCCAAACCCCCCTCTTGCTCTTTCAGCAGAAAATTTGAAATAGAGAGAAAGTTCATAATAATATAAATAAAATGAAATCTCCTATGCTAATTAAATACGATATATATTATAGTTTACTCTAAATGATTTGCTCAATTCCAATTAAACGAAAGATTAAAGACAATTCAATTTTAATTAAACATATGTAAAAACAACATTTTTAGTTTTTTCCTGTAGTGAAATTTAATCATATCTACTAACAAATTCAGTCTTTTTTTTTTAAAATTATGGCTTTTAATTTCGAGTAAATTTCAAATTGGTGTTTTTTTATTCAACTACTGCGGATTTTGACCGGTGGAAATCAAATGAAAATTATTTTTGTTAAGATCTGCAGTACCGGAGAGAACAACCTCCTATAATTACAGTTAGCAAAGTATTCATTTGTAATAGAAAGATTTCGAAATCTTCGATTAAAATACAAAAATAACTCAACAAAATATTTCAGCCATATTTCCAAAAAAAATTGTAAGAACTTTCACCATTTTTATAGAGAGGAGAAGATTTATAGAAAGAGAGAAGACAGTGGAGGAAATGACAATTATTTGGGCCCACAGAAAGTGAGGATAAGGAAAGAGAAAATTCGCTTCTCTACTCCATCAATCATCAATTTTGCCGTTAAATTTTTTCAGTCAGATGTTACTTCTTAAAAATATTGTATTATTTTTGTTAATTGCAGTAAATAATGTATTATTTATGTCGAAAATTTGTGTTTTTCTGTCTTTTTATATATATATATAGCAATTTTTCCGACGAAGCCGTATCCCGTGAAATTCAAACCTTTGTAGATCCGCCCCTATCAATCATGACACAGAGAGAAATTATCACTAGAAATATGCTGAATTAATTTCACTAAAGCAACCATGACAAAAACGTTGCTCTCTTAATTGGAAGAATTAAACTAATCCAATAAGTTAAAACGGAGATCTTGAATATGATCTTCACGTCATGTGGGAAATCCAAAAAAGAACATAAGGGCACAATATTAAATGTACAATGGACCGAACTTAGAGACACACAAAATAAACTGCACATATCCCTGCCCTCCCTTGTTTATCAATAACAACATAACTGGATATTTGAGATGATGCCTTCCACATCTGTTTGCAAATTTCTTTGGGGTTATCTTGTTTTAAAATTTCAAGAACCACAATTTTGAGCTCGGTCCTGATGATGTATGATGTGGAACTCTACACACTTGTAGAATGATAGGCAGTGGCACCTTAAGCTAATTAGTAACCTAAAGCAAAAAATAAAATAGGAGGCCTAACTTTTATTTTTTATTTTTTTATTTTTGAAAATCCAAAGTTATTTCTTCTTTTTCAATGAAAAAGTTTTTTTTTTTGCTATGGTCTTAAACTAAAGACATAAATATATATATATATATAATATTTTTTAATCTTGTGGTCTTAAACATGTCATGTGGAAGTTAAATTTAAGAATTGACAAAAAAAAAGAAACATTCTTTAATGTTTCGAAACGAACTAAAAGAAAGACAAAATATAATTCATTTTTTTGTTAAGAAATACTTATAATAATTCTATTATTACTTAAAAATGGGGGCCCTCAAATTTGGGGGCCAAAAACGGATGCCTCATTTTTAAAGGTGTAATGACCCAGTCGGTCATTTTTTTCCCGTAGAAATTACCATTTTGCCCCACATAATGTCGACCCCAAGTCATTTTTGATTTACTTTGAAAAGTTGGTTTTAAACTTTGAGTTAAATGTTGAGAATTGGGTAAGTTTTGAGTTTGAAAGGCTAAGTTGTTAACAAAGTGGTTTTTGTTGTCTTTTAGAGTTTGGAGTGTCGAAATGAGATTCCGTCGATTCAATCAGTCCCAAAATGTGAAATTTGAGCCATGAGAGTTGTCGGTTTCTGATTCGGAGTCTTGTTGAGGATTTGAGGTCCTAAGTTGTGAAATTGTGGAAATTTAGTCTTTGGGTTGACTTTGGTCAGGATTCGGGGTTCGGATGCTCGGATCGGTATTCCGAGAGTTCCATTGGATTCGAGGGTTATTTTAGGCCTAGGTGAGGTCTTGATTGATTTTTGAGAGGTCCCGAGTTTGTTTTAGCCTTTTTGGGTGTGAGTTAGTTTATTGTGGTTTTTACGGATGTCGGGTAAAGGAGACCTCAGATTCATGTGTTGACAATTTCATTGAGTCTGAAACGTCAAGTTCAATTGATTTGCATATATGGGTTGTGTGTGCGGGGTTCCAAACGTATTCCGAGGGTTCTTTCGAAGTTTTGGAATTTGGCTGAAATTACTAGTGTCTGCAGGCTTCGCTTCTGTGAAGGTCAACCGCTTAAGTGACCTTCGCTTAAGAAACCTTCACTCAAGCGACATTTTCTTTTGCGAATGAGGCTTCACTTAAGCGAAGCCCACGTTTTTGGCAAGGTTCGCTTAAGCGATACTTGAGAGGGGATTTGCTGCTTATTTCGGGGTTTAAGCCCTATTTCACCATTTTTTTTAACTTGTGGAACCTTTGGTGGCAAATGTTGAAAGGAATTTTGTGCTAGATCGGTTGGGTAAGTGATCTTAATCCTAAATCTTCATTTTTCTTTGATCAATTATGAGTTTTAATATCAAAATATGATGTTTTGATTGGTAAATGATGAGGTTTTTCAAGAACCCAAGTTCTTAGCTAAAATGGAGTTTGTGAATTGATTTCAAGTCTTATTTCGAAATGATTTTCCTCAATGAGCCGCTAAAGCCTTGAGTAATGTTTTCAAGTATTAAATTTCGATTTCAAACCTTAATTTTAGAAATGGATTTTTTCTTGATTGACCCACCTTTCAAGGGAATGGTTGTGGGTGTTGTTGTTTTCGGAAAGTGATTGTGAAAACTTTCTTATTTATAAATTGTGCTGCTTTGGAAGTGGTTCGGAAGGGGAAGACTCGACTATTGGAGTGATTGTTGATTGATTTAACACAAGTGGCTTCCTAAACCTTGTATTCTAGTTTGAATTCATATGTTTCCTTTATTGATTGCGTGTTGGGAGTAATGGGAATGAGGTGAAGGATATAAATTGTCCACTTGCTATATCTAAATTAATAAAAAGAGGTTGAAATGAAAAAGGCTATGTGTTTAACATGATGATATGAATTTCCTTAATGTAACCCTTATTGATTGATTGATGAAATGTTTGAAAGCATGAATATGGACTTGAATTGTGCAAAATATTATCTCTTCTATGTGGTGTGATATTGCTTGTATGCTTTGATTACTGAACACCGTGATGAGACATGTGATGAGTTATTATGCTGAGGTCTTTGTCCGCGAGTGTTCTTATGCAGGTCTTTGTCGGCGAGTGTTCTTATGCTGACGTCTTTGTCGGCGAGTGTTATTATGTCGAGGTCTTTATCGGCGAGTGTTCTTGTGCCGAGGTCTTTTCCGGTAAGTGTTTTCATGTCAAGGTCTATGCCGGCGAGTGTTATAGAGCCGATGGGAAATGATTCTGGCTAGTTATGATCATTGTGACTTGATATACTTTATGCTTATGTGTGACTTACTTATGAATTGTAATTGATGTGCTTGTTATGTGTGACTAAGCTACTTGTCATTGAGTTTGACTTATTTGACTTGTTCGATTGTTGATTTTGGAAGCTTGGACTGTGAATATTGGACCTGTGAGTCTTGTATTGTAGAATTTCCATATTGGGCTTAATTCTATGCAGGTTGTAGTTTGATGAGGTTCGGTTGGAGTGTAAGGGGTATTCGATTTCTAGCTAGTTGATTTGTTTAGTAGGTTGCTTGTCGGGTACCGTGTTATTGATACTCACTCTTGCTTCCACACTTGTGTAGGTTTCAAGTCCAGACCCGTGTGATCTCTTTCTCATTCTATTGATCTCGAGACTCGTAAAGGACTTGAAGAGGTAGTTGTTTGTCATTCGGCAATGTAATGACCCAGAAGGTTATTTTTGGAAATTTTGAATATTCATTTAACTAGAGTGAACTAATTGATGGTTAATTATTAAATAGTTAATTTTAGTTAATGCTTAATGGGTTAAGTTTATAATTAGTTTAATACAACTTGACCCATATAGAAAAATAATTATTAGGGTTGAGAATTATTGGGTCATAATTTAGGGGGGAAAGAAAGGAGAAGAAAAGGGCGAAGGGTTCTGGCATTACGGCTTAGGAACTGCTTCAGGTAAATCTCAACAAAAGCTTTCAATTTCTGCCTGCATTAATTGCTTTGCTAGACTTTCCTTAATTGTTGTACACATATGTATATATATATA
>JAJOOS010030802.1:0-25387 GCA_029582725.1 Solanum chiquidenum
CTCCACCCCCCCCCCCCCTCAATTTTTATTTTTTATTTTCAAAAACAAATAGTGCATTAGGGATTTTTATGAAAAGTGAGTGATATATGGGTATATATGGATTCTCATGTTTACCCATGTTGTCCATATTTGTATGAGGTGGATCTATTTTTTTTTATTCTCTTTTAAGAAAAGGAAAATCTTATTTTCCGGATCATTATACATTTCAATTTGAATTAGGCATTATGTGTCCAACTCTAAGCAGTCCTTACCTACATATATGTATATTATCTATTCCAACAAACTAATAATACAAAAGAACGAGGTTTGGATGCGCTTTTGTCCTTAAATAGATTGAAGTTCATATTTACCCATTTAAGAAAATATGAGTGATCCATTTAATTTAATATGAGAAAAATGAATCAATTTCACTTATATGGGCTGAAATTCTCACCCCTACATAGACCTTTAATTTGATAGGTTATGGGCTCTCTTCATATTCTAAGAAATATGATCGTTTGAAGTTGACCCAAGTAAAATCTTATATCGAAACTCAATCAGTAATGAAGTTTTCAACTCAAATTTGTGCTAGGGGATTCTGATGACCTTAATTCATCTCCAAATTTATTCCTACACTAAAGAATTGACCTTAAAATCTAGGGAAAAGGCATAAGTACCCCCCCAACCTATACCCAAAATCCCTGAGACACACCTAACCTTTACTAAGGTCCTATTACCCCCTGAACTTATTTTTTTATTAATTTTTTACCTCTTTTTGGCCTACGTGGCACTATCCTTGAAAAAAAAGTCAACATGCGTTGGGCCCACAAAATAGTGCCACGTAGGCTGAAAAGGGGTAAAAAATTATATATAAAATAAGTTCGGGGGGGTAATAGGACCTTAGTAAAGGTTAGGTGTGTCTCAGGGATTTCGGGCATAGGCTGGGAGGGTACTTATGCATTTTCCCTAAAATCTAAGCACAATTTAAGAATCACCTGATATGAGCTTATACAGAAATGAAGAATGATTCAGGTTTTAGCTTATAAATTTTTGGGTGTTAAAATATCTCCCCCTTGAAATCATTCATCCTCGAATGATGGTCAAGTTGGATACAAGATAAATGAGCTACTTTTACTACCTTTATGCCTTTTGAACTTGCTCATATACATAAATAGAACTAGTTTATATTGCGAGCTTTTGAAACTCGACTAGAGCACGCTTGGCACGAACGCTTATGACATGAACTTTCTAAGAATCACAATAGGAATAAGGCTATCGCCTGCAATGTTCCCATCAAAAGTTCTCATAAACTTGTGGGGAAAGAATTACATGCATGACTCGTGTGATACATATGAACATAAAGCCCTAATGGAATCTAGGTATCACAATCATCTAGCATGGGTTCATAAAACTTGAATGATATATATTTGAACATGAGTCATAATCTATATGGAGATATTTGACATGAAACATAGGTATCTGGACATAAAATAAGAATATGACTACTATGCATTAAGTGATACGAGTGATAACTTTCAAGCTTAGCAACACTCCCACCATGCTCCTTTTTAGAAATACTACACATCATCAGCATCACTATCTCAATTGAAAAAGGATCAGTGAAAGAGAATAGAGCAAAAGATCATAAACACAATTCACTCTACAAATCTGATATAAGAATATGCATGACATAATATTATATCACTAGCCACTGAGGATAAATCATGAATTCGTGAGACTGAGCATATTATGAGACATGAGTGCTTATATGAATAAATTCATATGATGAGGCTAATATTAATAATTTTATGGAGTAAGATTGAGATCTATAGGCAAAGTTGTTGCCTCTTATTCTAGGAACTGAGCATAGATGTAATCTATTTGTAATGTATAAGCATAGGTCATGGACATAATACTGATATATGAGACATTAACAGGGTGTTATAATGATTGAAATTTGAGGAATACGCTAGAGTATGAATGGGTTGATATATCACTATAACTCTTTCTGAACATATCACTATCTGATTCTTAAAATTTGACTTGGTTCCTCACGTTATCATCCCACTTAGGTCTGAAGGCGACACTTTAAAGTTATGGATCTGTTTCATCTTATTTAAACTAGTTTATATTCTCTTTACTCTAATACTTGTGAAGTGCTCATCTCATGATGACTACTGAACTCTCCATGCGTAAGTACTGAAATTCCTTCTAAGGCTTCTTTCTGAGATACTTCTCTTAACTTCTTCCCGCTTCTATAGATTTCACGATCCAAACTAGAACCTAGACATGAAGTAATGAATAAGATCCCTAGGAATCCTAAATAAACCACTTGACATAAGCACGACACTATGAATCACAATAAGACAATTGATACTCCCAAATTTACACTTCAATTAAGGAGCATAAAGCGGTCGCTGTCAAATATAGATTCCATCTAGGTTGGGGTCGAATTCCACAAGGGATAAGGCGAGAACTAAGCCGTATGAAACTATTTAACTAATAGGTACTTATTTTCGAAACAAAATGGGAAATGGGGGGGAGTCTTTGGGAAATGTTTGAAAGTCAATTTGTAACAATAAACATTCAAAAATAACACTTGATTTAGGATGATTCTAGAGAATTAACCAGGATTGTGTTCACCAAGACTTCTTGACCATTCGTCGGGTAAATTACAGAAACTAGACTCCGCATTATTATACCATTTTATCAACTATAACTATAATTAATGGTTTGTCAACCACATCAATTGTATGTCACTTTCATTCTTCTAAACTAAAAGTGTTTGTCTCAGTTCAATGATAATAACTCAAGTAGTTAATCTTGCTACAACATTAACTATTAGACGGGTTCTAATCCCTGAATTTTGTCACTAACTCTTTTCCCAGGTTTTACACTCTTTTGCTCAAACAAGTCAAACCTAGGGCAAATCCTAACGTTTGCAACCATTAGAAATTGATTTAAACAAAAAAATTAACAAGATATATATTTACCATGTAAAGTTCATTCTATAAAATCCCTTGTTTTACGTCAGATCGTCATGAATCCCACAACCCTTGGTTGTGGAGTTTAGTCACTCATGCTTAATGAAATAAAATCAATAATTCAAGAAATAGAGACTTACAAGAGATGAAAACAACCAACAATATGATTTCAATACACTGTGAAATTCTCCTTCAAAACTTAGTCAAGAGAAATTGTCTTCTTCAATTAAAATTTGATACTGAAATAAAATCCTACAAAAACTATTTATATTTTCCAGAAAATTCAAATTTAAAAATAGAAAGTGCAATTCTTGAAGCGTGTCTGACAATGGTCCTAACGGCCCGTCATAAGACTGACGGTCCGTTGAAATGCCCAAGAACCTCTAAAACATGTGCCTAACTCTTATTGGTGTGATGCTAGTGATGACGGCTCGTCATATATCATCGTGAACATTGCCTAATACACCTGAGCTTCTTGTATGTGTGACAGATCAGTTGACGGTCAGTCAAAGGTCTAACTTCCTGTTAGGGATGTTTTTCTGACACTTAGCTCCATTTCACTTTTTTTGGTTTTGGCACATTTCCTGACTATCAAAATGTTAAACTATAAAATGACACTATTATTACTTAAGATTGCGCAAATATCCTTAGTAAAAGCATTAGATATGTCGTCAAATGCTGACACATCAATAATATGCAAGAAATCACCAAACTAAAAGAAGTCTCAAGATACAGTCTTGATATAAGAAAATCTTAATACAAAACTCAAAATACGGAAAGAACATACTAAGTCTGACATAAGTCTCTACCAATTATAGATGTGACTAGGAAAAATCCCTAGCTCACGAAAGAAGTCTAAAACTGAAATGACCAAAATAAATAAAAGATTATCAATGGACATGTCCTTGAACCATGAAGACTCATCAATCCAACTCAAGTGGAGCAATCTAGTCTAGCCACGGCCGGTTGGAGAAACGTCGGATCCTATATTATATATGCGGCAATACTTTGAATGTATTCAGTATAATAAAGATGCATAAAACATACATATGATAATATGAATAGTTCCAAATATGATGATTCATGACCAAGTAAAACTTGGCAAAGCTTAATAGGCTAAATCATAAATCATGGAACAAGCTCAATGCAACATTTGAAAATTATATTAAAACTTAAATCAAAATCATTGAGGAAGTCATAAAACCTCTCAAGAAAAACATAGTTTTTTGTGGGATATTTACCATTAACCGACATAGACCATGTGATCTAACATAGAATGTAGTGTATTTTCCACACCAAAAAGAGATTTTCCTATTTGCCAAAGTAAGGACCATAAACTTCTAGCTTAGGTGAATCCACCAACTAATGTCTTTTTAAGACAAGTCCTACGGGGGCACGTAGTTATGGGACAAGTAGATTGCTACTAGACTCGACCTCTACTAACGAAAAAGCCTCCATCTCAAATTCTCTCAGTGCTAGTTAAAATCTCGATCGAAAAATATGCATAATCGTATCATAATCATAATATTTGGAAAGGTAAGAATGTAGTAATAACAATCCAATTCATAAACTTCATATCGTAGAATAGCTCCTTTCAAAATAAGGATTTCATAACTTATTTATAAAGACACTTATCTAAGCATCTAAATAATGATTCTCTATCCTAATAAGAATACGTCAATTAGAAAGCATCCTTTCATAAAATATTTGATACTTCATATAAAATCATCATTTATTCATAAACTCTTCAATTTCATGTTATATGCATAATTTCATAATTATAGTTCATAATCATAACATGTCATATAGCATGGGTTCTTATGAAATTCATTGAAAAACATGTAATTGAATAAAATTATGCATACCAAGATCAAGAATTACACGAAATCCTAGAAAATTGGGTAAAATTCAAAAAGAAAAATTGACTTTCTTTTTGGACTATATGGATGAAAAGGATTCATTTATGAAATTTACACATACCTTGGGTAATCAAATCCCTAGAGATTGAGGAAGAACCTTGAAGCTTTAAGAAACCTTAGAACCTTCCTTTAGCCTTGAGACAAATTGGTGAAGAAGACCTTTGAGAGGATTTGAGGGTTTTAGGTGAATGAGAGGGAATGGGTAGATTTTGAAGGGTAAAAGTAGTTATAGGACTTATTTATAAGGTCAAAATGACATAGTATAGGTATAGAAAGGATATTAAAAGATCCAAATGACCCTGGCTTAAAACTGTCGAAAGTGACCTACGGATCGAGCTAGGGACCGTACAGGTCGTCCGTAGAACCAAGTAATGGAGACCAACTTTCCTGATGGAAAGCACAAGACCTTTCCTATGGGTCGTGGAACTTTCTACTATCCGTAGGGCTCTCCCGTAAACCCAGTTACCAAATTTTCCTCTAAGTCAAACATCTTTCCACGAACCGTTCCTACGATTCATAAATCCTTTTACGGATTGTACAACATTCCCTATGAGGTAACAAAAATCACCAAGGCTGAAACCACTTCCACGAATCCTTCTACGCACCACATAAGTTTCTATGGGCCATCATGTTCGTTTGTAGGTCCTCATTTGGGACTTGTCGAATTTCCAATTTCTCACCTCTATTCCACGACTGCCTTTTACGGACCGTAAAACCTTCTATGGATCATAGACATGCCCATAAAACATGCACCATCAAATTTTTTTGAAATTTTCTTTCTAACTCAACTTATCAATTTTTGAGGTATTACAATAGAAGTTCTTCTATAATCGTTACCGACATTGTCTTATAAAGTCGCCTCATCTAACGCTTAATGGTATGACTTTTCCTTCTTAGCTCTCTAATACCGTTCTTCTAAGTTCATATCTACCTAAACTATTTAAGAGGTTCATCATTTGCTATATATGATCCCTTCGACAAAACTCTTAAGGCTAATAAATAATGCTTACACTAGCTTACTCAACTTTAACAGCTCAAATATACTATCTAGGCACACATAAAATCATAAACTTAATTAGAAACTCGTCTGATTACATATGATCTCGGGTACACCTCTTAATTCTCTTGCTAATCTAATGACTTAGACATAATTCATTACTCATACCTAAGGGTCATAATACCACACTTGTATCATTCACATTTATTGCAAAGAAACACCTTAATTCCTCAACTACTTTATGTTAAACCTACTAGATCAGATCTCAGAACTAACATCATCACCCTCATATTGCCATCTTTTTTATCACCGTGTTCATCTCAAATTCAAGCTTAGTGTCTAGTACTAAACACAAATATCAATATAATTGCTCACATACTATACTAACATACAACTACTAGATAAAATTAAGAAACACTCATCCTCTAAGACCTTATGACACGTAGTCAATTTTTATCTCCCAGCCTACCTATTTATAGATTACCGTCACATTCCCTTTCACAACTTAAGTACTATTTATCCATTCATTATACATCATTGCCTAATCAGTTCTATAACCTTGTGAATATCATGAGGCTCTCTCTTCAAAATCACAAGTCTATCTTAGATCTATCACCTCATGACTAGTATACCTTTCTATTCAACACCTATACTTGGTCTTCACTAAAACAATGACACATCAACATAAACTCATTTCTTGTTAAAATATACTCTAACTCGTCCTAACCTGTAACTGTTTTTCTACCTTCTATCATGAAATTCACACAAAATATTACTCATTAGCGTACACATAAGGGGAAAATTCCTCATTAATGACTTATCGGGTACATGACTGCAACTACATACTTTACTCTATAACCATCTGCATTTCTAAGGTTGCTACACTTCTAAATGTGTATTTCTAACTCTAGGCACTTCTATTTCTACTAGCTCATAATATCACAAATCACACTATCTTTCGGGCGATAATACTATTCAAGCACTTGAAAACATACTTCTCCCTTAAAGGGTATCACCTGAAACAAGCTTTAGAGAAGATAAGCTAAGAGCACATCTTGCTTTAGCTCGAATGCATGATTCATTTGAATAAAGGTGAATTCTTTCGAATCAATACACTTAAGAAAACTAATGGGCTTGTCTCAAGCCCTTTTACAATCTCTTGAATTTATAAAGATTTTATATGAGAGTAACTCATTTATAAGGATCTGAACTTTGCTATTTCAATCACCTTGACTATAAGGGGTAGTTGAACACATTTGAGAAATGCACAAGTCTCTGAATAAGTTTCTTATGACATAGTTCTATTACATAATCTAGAGTATGAAAGAATGGGAACATATTCTAAATGAACTGTAGCCTCCTAATTATAATTGTGGTGCACAACACACTCATAAGCAAGACTCAATTATACACTACTTCATAGACACCCTAGAACACTTGAACTTTGTGCTCTAATACTATGTGTGTCACACCCTGAACGTGGACGACTTTCAAAACCATTGTTGGTCCCAAGCTAATCCTTGGTTTGGCCGACTACTGAGCGGGAAAACAATACATACATGTGGAAGCCTTACAAAATAAACATTTAAAATGAATAAAAGATATCTCATACAAAGTCTGAAAAGAATCTGATATAAATAATGGTAATAATAATAAAGATGCTTAAAACTTTTGAATACTCAAGACTGAAATGACTCACTTAAATTGTCTATCTATGAAGTCTCTACTAACTGAAGATAGGTGTCGCAACAAGACCCACGACTACCTGACTATTTTACAAACAATGACTTAAAAATCAAATAAACTAAACTAACTAAATTGAAGCCCTCCGAAAGTGAGGAGGTCTCACCGACTACTGATGGAAGGAGATCTTATTGAACGTTGGTTTTTAAGAGCACCTGATAATGCATAATAAAATGATGCAATGACAAATGGTATCAGAACGTAGAATGTACGGTATGTAATAAAGCTAAATGAAACAGGTAACTAAACTGGATGAAAGAGTGAAAATTACTCATCTCAATTAAAATCCTAAATATGAAATGAAATCATTAAAAGCTTTACAAATAGGTATGTAATGATAGTAAATACTGAAATAAAATATTCTACTTTCTTGGGGAGTTTCTCTAACCGACAACAATCACTATGAGGCTAGTGATGATACAACGTCTTGTCCATATTTCCAGAACATACCTATACCTTGCCGGAGTATAGGACCCAACTTAACTTATAGATCCACTAAAAATCCTTCTTGAGGCATGTGAGGAGTCGTCTGAATTCCGGTACGATCCTATCTATGTTAGCGGTGTAGGTTATGAAGTTTGAGTTATCTCAATTCTTATCCTAATTGATGATCAATAATACTCTTAAAATATATGCAATAATGCTCATATACTAGTACTCACTGGGTTAAGTTAATACTCGAAAGACCCTCTTTAAGGGATAACTAAGCTTTACTTTACTAACTGAAATGCTTCTGAAAACTATTTATGTTTTTCTCAAAAATAATACTTCTTTACTCAATGCAAAATAATACATTTGGAATCATTAGTGTTCCTTTAAAACTTCTCAAATGATGTTTAAAAATGTACTTGAAGTCACTTTTAATTCTGAAATCAATGCATGGAAATACTTGCACAAAAGCTTCAACAAAATCTCAATAACAAGGATTCATGTGCTAATATAAGCATGAACAATAACTCAAGAATCAAAATGCATAAAGTATCATAGTCTTAATATTAATGAGATTCAGAATACAAAACACAAACCAAACTCAGAATTTATGAAACTTTGGATAGAACCCTAGGTTTATCTCTTTACTGACTGAATTTAGATATAGGGTGTGAGGACGAACTTAGTCCAACACTATGAATAGTCTTACATACCACATTATGAAGCTATTTGATTGAAAAAATTGGTGGAGACTTCATTTTTTAAAATTTGTTTAGCCTAAGAAAGAACACTAGCTTTCTTGGAGGAAATATTTGATCTTGGAATCTTGATGCTTGATCTTGAGAAAAAAGAAACTTTTTAATGGAGTTCTTAGAGTGGAAGAACTTGGGAAAATCTTGGATTGAAGGCTTCTCTTTGTATCTTGAAATTTTGACATGGAAGTTTAGGATTCTTGATGGAGAAGAAAAGCCCTAGGTGAGTTTTGAGAGAGATTTTGGAGACTTGGATGTTTAAATTGATGATAATGAAAGAAATATTAGTTAGTTGAATGATATACTACTTTAAAATACCCAAATTTGACTTAGAATAGAGCTAAAAAGCATAGAAAAGGACAAAAATAATCTTGGAACACGTGTAGGAAGTTTCTAAAAAAATTGCAGCAAGTCTTCACGGAAGGCTCCACGATCGTGGAACACTCCACCATCCGTAATGTCGTTCGTGAAACTTCAACTGCCTAACAGGGCTTCGCTAAAATGGGCATAAGATTTTTCTCCAAACTCCAAATAATGTAAATGTAGTGGCGTTGGAGAGAAGACTCATAGACCTTTAATTTGATAGGTTAAGGGTCACATAACTATTCATATTCTAAGAGATATGATTGTGTGAAGTTGACCCAGGTAAAATCTTATATCGAAACTCAATCGGTAAGGAAGCTTTCAACTCAACTTTGTGCTAGGGGATTCTTATGACCTTCGTTCATCTCAAAATCTATTTCCACACTAAAGAATTGACCTTAACACCTAAGCACAATTTAAGAATCACTTGATACGATCTTATACGCAAATGAAAAATAATTCGGGTCTTAGCTTAGAAATTTTCGGAGTGTTACACCATTATTGTCATATTTTAAATCTATAAACCAATTCAAACTAATAAAACTTGAATTTTTCAACTTCTGATTTTTTCGGGTTTTTTTGGATTTTTCCAATTGAGTAATCATACAAAGATGTAATTAACTTATTTTTTAAATATACCTTTTAGTCCTATCAAATTACAACTCTCAAATGTATTTTTAAAGAAAATAACACAAAATATAAGATGAGTGATGACACAAAAAAAACTAACAAAAAATAATAATAAAATCACATAAAACAAATATTGTAAATTAATAAGTCATGAAATGATAATAATCTAAAAGTACTAAGTCATGCAAAAATAAGTCTAATAAGTAGTTATTACATGACTAAACATTGAAGAAAAACTAAAATTCGGCTATGTATTTTAATTATTAAATCAATATAAATTTAAATTAAATGTTCAATATTATTGTCACTCTTAGTGTTCAATTGATATTTTTTGTTAGCATTAGTATCAATTTAATTTTGATCTGAGATTTTATTAGAGTTACTAATATCTATGGATTATAATCTTTATTGGGTCATTCAAAATTCTAAGTCTCAAACATGAAATAATATATTAAAAGATAAAAATTATGAAAAATATAAGAAATGTTTATAAATTATATCAAAGTAAATATTTTATGTGTAAAACAAATTTTAAAAACTATATATGTGGGGTTGGTTTGGTCTCGGTTGTTTTTTTTTGTTAAAACCAAACCAACTCAAATATAGAAAGATTTTTTTTCAACATCAAACCAAGTCAAATCAAACCACTAGTCGTGTTTTTTTTCCAGTTTGACTCGGTTTGTGGTTTGGTTCAATTTTATTCATCTCTATCGTAGTGGGTTTGAACCTTCTTAAAGAGAGCGAGATATCCACGTCTTAACCTGAATATTTGTTTATTCATTTTAATTTTCAACAATAATTTACTTTAACTTATGGTATATGCACCAACATTAATTTTAAGGAGACTCACTTTGTTACATTTTGAAAAATTACGGATATCAAGATAGATGATCTCAATATCCCCCGCTTCAACATCACTAGATCTCTTCAAGAAATGGATGAATAATTTATTTTTTTACTTGATCAATTCAAAAGGAAAAAATAGAAAGAAAAAAAACTTATACCTAATATTCTTCATAAATAAAGTGATACTACTTTTTATGAAAGAAAAATAATATTTAAATTCTCAAAATAGTGGGAGGTCATGAAATGGAGAAAAAAATTAATCGACAAAAATATGCTTTTTGAATCTTTAAAGAATGTTCTAAAAGAGAATTACGAGTGCATATATTAGTATTGGAATAAATCACATGTTATTGTTTGTATAAGACTTGATGATTTTTTCAGCTTACATGAGTGTTGTAAAAAAAACAATGAAAAATATGTTGAGTACCCATTTTGATATGAATATGTTTATCACTATTCCGTTGGGATTTTACTTAGCATCGAGAGGATGTTGAGATGGAAGCTCTCCCGTTAGTAGAGGTCGGGTCTCTAGTAGCAATCACCTTGTCTCTAACTAAGTGCCCCCTAGAATCATAAACGTCTAGCTTAGGTGGATCCACCAACTATGTCACTTAAGACAAATTCTACGGGGGCACGTAGTTATGGACAAGGAAATTTCTACTAGAGACTCGGTCTCTACTAACAGGAGAGCCTCCATCTCAATGTCCTTTCGATGCTAAGTAAAATGCCAATGGAAATAATCATAAACATGTTCATATCGTCATACTTGGAAAAGCACAATTAAGTTACTAATCAAATCTTAAGTCATCATAGAGCAGCTCCTTAAATCATGATTCATGCATGTGTGAGAAAAAATCTTTCACCAATCATGATATCGTAAGTATGTGAGAAAACTTTTCACAATTTATTCTTGCTTATCTTAAAAGCAACCTTAGGTCATAAACATCTTTTTTTCATAAAACATGCATAAACTTTCATAAATCATATTCATTACTTCATAAGCTTTCTTTATAAATTCATAGTCAAAATCATGAATAGTGCATGGGTCCATATGAAATCAATTGAAAAACATGCATAGGAAGATTAAAATTGAACAATTAACTCAAAATCAAATAAGACTCATGTAGATTGCATGAACTCTAATTAAATTAGGTGAAATTAAATTGAATAATTAAGATCTTTTTGGACCCAATAGATGAATGGAATTCATTGGTGAATTTCCACATACCTTGGTGATCAAAGCCTAGCAAGCAAGATAAAAGAGGAGACTCGAATCTTGGAACACTAGGTTTCTTCCATGAGCTTGAGAGAGAATTGGAGATGATGAACTTGGATGAGAATTGGGGATTTGAGAGAATCAGAGGGTTTAGGTAGATTTAGGATTTGAAAGGTAGTTGTAGGTCTTAAAATTGTGTTTCATAACACGTGTGTTAAGCGATCAATGAGTTAATGAAAGAATGGCTATTTGCTTCTTCATTGTGTGAGACCCTGAAGAGTTGACTTAATTTTTTATTGAAATACCCTTTGACCTTTTGTTGTTTCTTGAAGTTTCGATTACTATTACTATTTTAGCATGTTACTAGTAGTCATGAGTGATTCGGCAATGTAGTGCATGTCTAGGAAAATAGTTGATATGAAACAGATAGATTCCAGTATAAAGGGGAGATGATTAAAATGAACAATACACGAGCTAGCTATTACACTCGAGTTTAATTGTATATATAAAATTACACATGAACTCGAGTTCACCTCTTTAACAGGATGAGTGATCGAATAAGTAACTACTGAAGTAGCGAATGAAGTCTGGGTATTCTGAGTAAGAGTATCCTTATATCAGTAGTGAATTATTTCCACATGTGATTGGATTCCTATGTTGGGCTTGAAAAATCTTGAAGGCAAGTTGTGATGCTCATAGGTCACACATACTATTTGTTGTATGAATTGTGTATCTAATTGATGTCATATTGACTTGGGTCTTGTCCACCATATGCAAAGTGGGAGATGTAAGTTTTTTTGGATCGTGGATCGCTCATGTGGACTGATTCGATCCAATTTTATTTAATTTTTGAAAAGAAGATGGAATAGTAAGAGTTAGTAATTGTTCAACGTCTCCTTTTTAAGAGGAGACTTCTTCTTTGGTTGGAAAAAAACGCAAGACATAAGAGAAAAAAAACATAAAAAGTAAAACTTATCCTTTTTCAGAATTCAATCAACACACTAAGAAGACACTTAGTTTTCTTGAGAGACGAAGTCGACCTTGGAACTGTTTTGAATAGCTTAAGGTACACATACCATTGTCTTTGCTCCAAATTTCTTTTGAATAATAAATATTTTATATATTTACTCCCATCATATAAGACAATGTATAGAAATGAAAGGAGGAAGTAGTTAATTGGGTGGTTGGATGAAGAGTAAGTACCAAAATCCAAAGAGGGCTGATGATGAAGCAACCTGATATACATGTCGGACTTAGCATTAAAAGAATGGAGAATCATTATTATATGAGAAATGGTGGTGTAATAAATAAATGAGCATTAAAAGTGGCTAGGAGGGAACAAGCATCAAATATATTAAATTTATTCGAGTAAAATTTAATCTCACCCGACAACAAGGACGCAACCAGCCGTTTACTATAGTATCCAATTCTATTTGGTTATCCCAAAAAAAAGGCATGTACTACTTGTCTCCTTGTGTTGTAAGTAGAGTTAATGTAGTATGAGCCATATATTAAGGTCGTTTTGTAGAATGTATAAATATAATGTTAAATAAGAGTAATATTTATGTTAGTAATATTTGTATTAGTTATGCATAGTCTTATTATTTTATATGCATTGTTTTATTTGATGTATTAAAAATAGTATGCGTTGTTTGATTTGGTT
The DNA here is from genome assembly GCA_029582725.1 of Solanum chiquidenum. Taxonomy (NCBI): domain Eukaryota; kingdom Viridiplantae; phylum Streptophyta; class Magnoliopsida; order Solanales; family Solanaceae; genus Solanum; species Solanum chiquidenum. Next base: position 13,522 of record JAJOOS010030802.1, read on the forward strand.
CACTTATTATTTAAATTAGTTTGACTTGACATAACATTTAAGAAAAAAATGAAGACTTTTGAAATTTGTGGTCTAAAATAAGTAATAGATGTTTGTGCGGCTATAAATCATTTCATTAAAGATAAAATAGATATTTTAAAATTAAATTGTTACTAAACATATAAATAAGTCATTCTTTTTTAAATTGACTAAAAAAAAGTTAATCATATAAATAAGAAAAATAAATGATAATTATTTGAAGTTAATGAATTTAAACTAATTTATATAGAAAACTTCAACTCAGGGGCAGGCACTTATGCACCCTTCGGGTGCTCGAGCACCCACTGAGTAAAATTATTTTTATATATAGTAATTTCTTCAATATTTGACTGTATTAAACTTTCAGCACCTAGTGAACAAGTCTCCTATTGGGTGTTTTGGTTCAGTGGGGTCGAGGGTTCGATTCTCACTATTTATACATTTTCTATTTTCTAATTTACTCTTTCCCACCCAATATAAACTAACATTTTCTATTTTCTATTTTACTTTTTCCCTCCCAATATAAACTCACATTTTCTATTTTCTATTTTCTATTTTCCTCTTTTCCTCCCAAATCAAACTAACATTTTTTTAATAGTAGTATTAATTTTATTTTTTCTCATTAATGTTTTAAATATCATGTTTAAATAATTGTGCATTATTTATACTATGTGATTTATAATAATTTTATATTAAAAAAAGTGAGCATCCACAAGCCTAGAATTCTGGATCCACCACTGCTTCAACTAAACATGCACACATATAATTTCAAATATTACAAGTAGCTACTTAAGCACCAATAAAAATTATGATAGAGTAGTAAATAGTCCTTCATTCTTAACCAACCTCATCGTCATCACAATTGTGTGAGATTAGTAGTAAATAGTAATTGAAAGTAAAGTGTATTATTGTGTTGCGACACATAAACACCATAGCCGCCTCTCTCCGCTGACACATTTGCCTCTTCCCTTAAATTCTAGCACTTATGTTTTTTTTATAAAAGCATTACAAATGCTTACATCTCATTAAAGAAACATTTACTTCAATATTTATTACTACTACACCTTAGTTTTAAATTCCCACGCACACTTTAACGACAATAAACAGACAAATACCCCTTTATTCATGAACCCCAAACACCTATATATATATACACACCCCTAATCAACTTCACAATTCCAACATCAACATTCTCCCTCTACTTCTTCTTGAAAAAACATATCATCATCTACAACAATGTATCAAGCAGCAGAGTCTTCATCTTGGGGCGGAGGAAACTACCACAACATAGCAACAACAAGGCGTGCATCGTCGTCGTCAGATCCATTAGAGAGGGTAGTAAGGCTAGCATCAGGAAGTGCTGTGGTGATATTTAGTATGAGTACATGTTGTATGTGTCATGCAGTGAAAAGGCTGTTTTGTGGAATGGGAGTACATCCAACTGTTTATGAATTGGATCAAGATCCTAAAGGTAAAGAGATGGAAAGGGCACTTTCAAGGCTATTAGGGAACTCACCTGGCGTACCTGTTGTCTTTATTGGTGGAAAATTAATTGGAGCAATGGATAGAGTTATGGCTTCTCATATTAATGGTACTTTGGTTCCACTTCTTAAGGAAGCTGGAGCATTATGGCTTTAATTTGTTAACAGTTTAATTAGAAGAGTTTATTAATTAGGTTAATGAATGGATGGACTGTTTTCCTCCATTTTTAATTTTGGTTTCTTTAAGTAATGTGTTTTTTTTTAAAAGTTTTTGTAGCTAATTAAGTATGTTAGAGTTGGTATAATGTATCAATGGTAGCTAGTAGTTTGATCTCATGAGTCATAGCAATCCTTGTTTTGTAGATATAATCAAGAAATTAAACCACCTCTAATTAATGTTGATCCTTTTTATTTATATTTCCAAGTTTAGTTAATTGCAACATCCTTTCTTCTTACGTGGTTACTTATTTTGTTGACTTATTTATATCTCGGTGATTATCATGAATCCACTTTACTATTCTTACATTTACCTTTTTTTTATTTTCCCATTCTACTTTTATTCTCTCATTATTGAATATTCTAAAGTCCGCCAAACGGTCAAATTACCTTTTGCGTTATGAAAAATCTATTGTTGTGTGTTTATAAAAACTTTTTAAATTTATGGGTCAGGTTTTATATTGAAACTTTTATTGTTTATATTAATCGTACTTTATAAGGTATGCATACGTACATTCTACCTTCTCGAGACTTCACTTGTAAGATTACATTGAGTTTGTTATAGTTATTCAATTTACATATGATAACTAAAAAAATAAAGTTTCTCTATAAAATTTGATTTTAAGCCCCCAAACTTATTGAGACAGCCCTGGATTCGATTATACATTTTTCGTTTTCTTTATACTTTTTTTCTACTCTACGAGTGTTATACAATAATTATATTGTTAATTTTGGAAGGTAAGGGACAGGAGCAGCGGAAATTAGGACATATGATCTCAGAGAATGTTTGGGTATTGATGTGGTGTGTCCTGTCAAAGAAACAGTATGCTTTTAATTGGAGAAGCAGCATAAGTGCTATAGCATGCCCCTATATATATTTGTAATTTGTACATACTATATATATTTACTAATTAATGTACAACTCTGCCATTTAGGGTCATTTGGTACAAAGATAAATAATACAGGGATTAGTAATGCAGAGTTTATTTTTATCAAATATTTGATTCATTGTTTCCGGCCTTATCTTGTGTTTGGATTAAAACTCTATAAAAAGTTTCTTACCAATTATACCCTTCAATTATTATGTAATGGGTCAAGTTAGATAATTGTTGGACAATATTATTTTTTATGGCCTTCTAACTAGCTATGGAAGAACAATTTTGTTGTCATGTTTGCTATTTTTTCACTTGAATTATTTGAGGATAAATAATTGTCATCTTAATAAATTAATCACTCACAAAATGTCAATTTTCAATTTAAAAAAGATAAATCATCTACTTTTAAAATCGAAAAAACGGTCAACAATGGTGAAATTGCATAAATCAACATTTACACATAAAAATTGCAAGTTGTAATTTTAATATGTTTGTAATTTTTTAAATTGCTCTAAATACAAATAATTAGAAAACTATATATATATATATACCTGAGAGACTGGATGCTTTCTCTTGAAGATGAAGTAAATATGGTCATGGGTCAATATCTCGGTGTTGTTGAAGGTATGAATGAACACTTTATCCTAATTGGTTGGGGGTGGACGGGAGCTTAGTAGTTGCTTAGTCGTTCAAAAGTCAGAATGTCGTAAGCCCGACACTATTCTATTTACTCTCTCAAATGAGGGGTTGGTTTATTATATATATATATTCAATTAAGATCATAAACGTCATGTAGTGATGTATTTATCTTTTGAATTAGTAAATGTTAAACAACTCACATTTCAAATTTGTATTGATTTGTATTGGATTTATTTAGTAACAAACAACTCTCTCTAAATAGTTTGTAAGCTAATTTATTTAAATAAATTTACTAGTACAAACATAAAACATAAAATCAAGAAAATAAACAAAACAATTTAAATGATTTGAGGGATATTATTGTCTTTACATAGACTTATCCCATGGTATTATATCATATGTATTACTAATACTTTCAAATGGAAGGTATTAGTAATACATCCTACCAAACATAGTATTAAATAGAGCAACTTTCACATATAGCAAACATAAAAATCATATTTATATATTATAGCTATAGTTTGCACAATTGCACTCCATAACAAATTTTATGTTTGCTATGGAGCTTTTGATTTGTATAATTCGCTACAAACATCCAATTTTATACAAATTGTTCAGTTTTGTATAAATTCATTTATACATTGTAATTTGTATAATTATAAGTGTATAGGGCGAAAATATATATATTTGTATATACACTTTTCTCTCGCTTTATACAAACACAGACGTATTTTATACATTTTATACCGAAATGTATAAAATGGCTAATTGTATACCGAAAATGGCTAATTGTCTACCGAATCATATGGCAAAAAAAGGAGATGTTTGCTATGAATTACAATTAAAATAAACTATGGCTATAACATTTAATTTGAATGAATAGTTTGTTATTTCATACAATTTTCCCTATTAAATAATACCATACATAATACATGGATTATTTCATCTAATGCGGCCTACCAAACGACCCTTTAATGAGTAACTTATTAGATTTTAAATAATACATATGCATATATACATATATGAACGCAGCGGAATTTAGTGTTATCTTTAGTGTATCACAAAATTTCAGTTTGCTACATGGCATGTTTTAGGTCATAAGACTCAATGGCATAATCAAATTAGGTCTTCTTTTCGAAACGAAGAGAGTATAATATGTGTTCCTCCTAATATATTTTTTTATTTTATTTCCCACATTGGGGGTAAAGCGCTCCCTAACAAAGGCAACTCCGTACCCAAGGGGGCTCGAACCCAAGACCTCTGATTAAGGATGAAAGAGTATTTACCAATCCACCACAACCCTTGTTGGTCTTCTAATATCTTTTTGATAAGCAAAGAGTGATCATACTCACTTTGTCTGAACTCAAGTTTGAACAGTGCTTCACATAGCTTGACATTTCATTGCACAAGTGCTAGCTTAACTTCAACTGTATGTGTATTTATTTGTATTTGTATTCAAATATTTACTCGTATAAATTTGTATTTTGTATTTCTGTTGCCTGCTTATAATATTGCACTACTACAATTGGATGCTTTTCATACGAATGTTCTATCACGAACAATTTAGATGCATACTTCGAATATTAATGATCAATTTTAGTTAATAATTTACAATGTAGTATCATTATTCAAAAACGAAAAAGGAATTTATTGTAAAAGACACTGGGTTGAAGCTCGACAGCGATTTTGTATTTCAATTTGATTTGGTTATCGAGATTTTGAATTATTATTTTTTTAGGAAGAACTGGTGTTTTGAGAGTCTTGTTTGAAACGTAAGATTTGAATGAGTAATTTTACATCATTTACAATATAAAAAAAAAAATTCATCCGTGATTTACTCTACTTAGTTGTATTTGTATTTTTTTTTACTCAGAAACGCAAAAAAAATACAATGAGTACAAGGTATAGAAAACTCAAAGTGCAGCCGTAAATTGTAAATAGTGAAACCACAGCTAAGAAGTCATAATTGAGGCCTAACGTTAATAGTTTATGAACATAATTACTCCCACTCTCGTACGTGTAGAGGACTTAGGAAGGTCATGACAAGCACCTTCTTACACTTTCAGAGCTTATTGGTATATTCTGTTAGGATATTACTCTGCTCTACTTGATTCAATCGACACAAGTTAACTCAACTAATTGGCTACACTAACTACATCTCAACAGCCATCCCTACACAAAATGGGATGGAGTAAAAGAAAATGTGTTAGGGAAATTTTACAGATGACTCGAAAATGTACAGCACAAGATATTGTCATTGGGACATAAGTTACAACTGTACAGCAACTAATCTTCTATCCGTTGTATCTCACCCATCATGATGCGATTGCTTGTAACCTTGAAACCAAGAAGAGCAGGATCAATTTGTCTTCCTTTCTTTCCTTTCTTCTTACCACTACGGTGTGTTGCATCCAATGCCTCTGATGCATGTGCTTCCTGAGCTGTTGGCTTCTTAGCATTACTCTTGAGCATGTCACTGAATGATGTCTCTGAAACATCAGCGTCACTACAAGATGCAGTTCGACGAAAGCGCCCATCTTTCTTTACAGACGTCGCAGCACCAGGAACTTGATTTGCAGCATTACCTCCCGCTTCCCTCTTACCCCCTAGTGACAGAATTGATACAAATATAAGTTAGCAATTAGGATGGAGAGAGAGAGTGTGGTGCAAGGGGATTGACAATAACTGTTACAAGCCACAAAGGAATAGCAGACATCAAATTAACTACTCCCTCCGTCCCAATTTATGTTGTAAAAAAAAGGGCTTGGAGTTCAAGAAGGAAATGAAGACTTTTAAAACTTGCGATTTAAAATAAGTCAGAGATATTTGTGTGGCTAGAAATCATCTCATTAAGAATAAAATGGAAAGTTTAAAGTGTTACTAAAAATAGAAAGAATCATTATTTTTGGACAGACCAAAAAGAAAGTGTCACATAATACGAGTAGTATATTGCTCACATCTTCAAGGTGCAAAATAGCTAGCAAATATAGCAATATCAAGACACAATCAGAAGACAGCGATAGCAACAAAAAGGAGAAAGACATCCTACCTTCAGAAGCCATGCCATCTAAAGGATTTTTGCCTCTCGCAAGGCTATCAGAATTTATCTCCAATAGACCCTCCTGGGTTGAAGAAATGCGCAACACAGGTGGACGCTTCGGCAAGATGTTATCTGGCCTTTTTGATGTCACAGCCATCCTACCCAAATAGAAAAAAAATACCGATGCATGACTTGCACAAAAAGAAATTAACCATTGAAAAGAAAAAGATGAGGAACAAAACTTTTTGAGCAAGGAAGAAGTAGCACCATGTAAAAGTTAAAATCAGGCATTTACACAACACAGTTTTACAGGATTAAAACACAACTACAAAAAAAATTCAATATATGACAGTGATTCGTCTAAACATACAGAATGGGAGAAAGTTTTCGAACATCCAAATTGGTGCCAAAACATCACCTTTCCTAAGACCAAAAACTAGTGGTAATCACAGTGCCGATCTTCTCGGGTTACAACGGGTGTAAGGTCTGCAGGGTAGAAAACTTGACAAACCTATTGGAACTTTTAGGACAATATGAGGAAATAGGGGAAGATCTGCAGTACTACACTGTTTTGTACTCCTCACAGTACCATCTTGGTACTGATTTTGTAAAATTTACTTCCTCTGATAAAAACAAAATACTCATATACGACGTAAGAATATCAGTAAAATGAAGATGGTAGGCAAGTGAAATATCATAACTAAAATGTTTGGTACTCTAAAGCAAAAAAGTTTGTTAGTAAGCCAACCTTATATTTAGAGTACATTCTTTTTGTAATAGAATCTTGGCAATTAATTCTACACTCCAGGAATTACAAGTAGTGATTTCCTCTTTCAAAGAATTTTATATGAATAAAATTGTTGCAGCTACTGAAGCACAAACTTTACTTGATTTCCCGAACTAACCCATCAGAATGACATACATAAAAATAAGTTCTTTCCAGGAAGAAACAGAAGATAGCACATACCGTTCCTTAGGAATTTCCTCCATAGCCGAATCCCCTCTATCGCTCTTGTCATTGTAGAAGTCAAGACTTCCACGTGAAGATGATTTGAAAACATTACAATCTGTCAAACAATAAAACTTCTTTTAATAAAAGGATATACGAGCACAGACACACATATAAGTATTCAATGCAATACACAACATATGTATATTTAAATGTGTGTGTATATATATATAGAGAGAGAGAGAGAGAAACCTCCAGTCCCGAGTGCAGTGTGCCTGCTAAGCAAGTTAATTGGCATTTCTCCTTCTACAGTCGTCACACCAGCTTGCCTAACAATACTTTCGCAAGCCTCTAAATGTACCTACAGATAACCATCGTGACATGTAAGAGCGTAGCTTCATTACCAACACATATAAAGATGTATGTCTGGGATCTTGTCAATCACCTGAGAGGCATCATTGATGCTGGAAAAGACAGGTTGAGCTTCAGCTAAAGCTCCAGAATGAGATTTGAAGGGCAATCTCTCACAAACATCAAGACTATCGGCAATCTCATTTACATGATCTCTCTGTGGTGGCAAATCTGAATTAGAACCATATGACCCAACAGTAAAAGCTTGGTTTAGACTCGTATCCTGGTCCAAAAGACGGTTGAACGAACGGTTTGAAGCATTTGTCACAGAAAAGTGACCGGAGTGTAAGCCCCTCTCAAACAAAATCCCTCTGGTCATTTCTGCTTGCTCAGTTGACTGCTGGCCAGACTTTTGCTGGAGCAGTTCCATAAGTAATCTCTTTGAACTGTCATCATTAGCACCAGCTGACATCCACATACTTTGATCTTCAGAAGCCCTTTTGACATCAAAATCTCTTCTTTGCCTCTCACCGTTAAGATGTAGTTGCTGCATCCTAGTATCCATCCAATCAGGTGGTAACTGACCATTTGTTTCGGACCAAAGATTTTCAATTGTATCTACATTTGGAGCATGAAATTGATTTGAAAACAGAGGACGGTGAGAAGATTGCAAGTGGATGCCAGTCGAGAAACCAGGCATATGACCAGCTGAGTGCATTCTTGAATTTGGATCTTGCATTTCTAAACCTTGTGCATGTACTAGAGGATTTACGGCATCCAAACTAACACCAGGACCACCACCAGGTACTGACATCGTCCGTTCCATGGGCATAAATCCAGTGTCATAGAGACCCCGCTGAAGTCTATCCTGCATTGACAAATTCCTTTCCAGATGACTAACATGCTCTTCAGGAGGGGGTATCTGTTGCTGTTGGTAAATATCTAATGGACCAAATCCAGAGTTTGCTCGACGAGCAACACCTGGATTTCTTAGATACTGACCAGTTTCATCAACAGGCCAGACAGCACCAATCTGTCTATCTTCATCCATTTCCAAACGTTGTCTTAACCTCTCATGTGCTTGTTCTTGTTGACGGACTTGTTGCTCTAAAGGGTGCAACTGTCCATGTTTTGCCCGTGATAGGAGCTCCATTAAATCATTTTGAGGCCCTTGATGCGACATTTGACCAAACTTGGCTTGAATGAGATGCTCAATAGATGGTTCAGCATGTCTTGGAGGAAGATGTGGACGCTGTTGCAGTTCACTCAGAATTTGTTGCTTTATCAACACCTGCTCCAGAGCACTGTTATGCCTAATAGCATCAAGACGTGATTGCGTGTGACTTGGATCCCGTACTTGACTCTGCAATAATTGTTCAAGAACCAGCTGCCTAGCATGGGACTGTTGTTCTTTCATTAACATTTGCTGTTGATGGAACTGTTGCTGTTGCTGTTGCTGCAGTTGTTGAAGCTGTAACTGTCTCTGCTGTTGCAGCTGAAGCACCATAAAGTGTTCTAGATCCTGCCCAGTCTGACTAGCCAACTGTGGTTGGTGTATTGAATTATGATTTGCCCCACGTTCCATCAAAGCTTCATTTAAGTGACTATTATGAGAGGACATCAAATTATGCGGATGTTGTTGCTGAAGTTGTTGGGAAAACAGCTTCTCTGCTAACTCAAACCGGCTCATTTCATGGTCCTGGTGCAATAAGCGGCTGGCATCCATAGCATCTTGATATAAGTTGGGTTCAGATCCAGCATTTCTTCTATAAGCATCAGTCCATGTCTCCGCAGCAGAGGTTGAGTCCATCTTGGCACCAAATGGCCCAACCCTTGCAGCACCAGGGTTTAGAATTTGATCCTGGCAAGTTCCTCTAAAAGGAACATCTGAGATAGGACCACTCTTTCCGGTAGTGCCTTCAAGCTCTGACCATAATAAACCAAGTGGATGCAATGTCTCTTCATGATTTGGAACTCCACCCTCACACATTGCGCTTCGAGTTGCACGGTGGATATTTGAAGGATCAGTAAGACCAGTGGAAGTTTTTCCAATAAGATTACCACTGCTTCCAGGTCTTCCTGGAAACACAATTTCTGCAAGTGAAGATGGAAACTTAAAGAATTAAATAGCAAAACAACAGATAAAGGCCAACCACATTAAATATCAATGACCATGATCTTGCTGGCCTATTTTCAGGAAAAAAGTCTACATTCCGCCAAAGCCACAGGAAGTTATGCATTGACATAATCAATAAGGATCCAAGCTGAAAATGCTAACTCACCTTCATCTTGAGCAACAAAATCGTTATAGTCTTCATTTTGTGAATATGGAGGTTTAAATTGACGAGCTGGATGATCAGGTATTGACTGAATACGATTCCCACCAAGGCCATCAAAATCAGATGGCGGCCAGCTCGAGCCATCAAAGGCAGCAGAACCAACCATCTCAGAAACAGAAGCTGAGCTACGTAAACCAGAATCCAACTTCCCCTCTAGTACAGCAGATGGTTCTGCCTGGGAAAGATTGGTGTTACCAAAATGTTCATGTTCAAATTTCAAATGCGGCATTACGTCACCAAGTTCAAAGAAAGGTGAATCTTCAGGGGCATCTTCCAAGCGAACTAGTAAGTCCATACCAAAAAATCCCTGATCAAACCATGAAATGATGTCAGCTCCGAGAAATGGCCCCTGGATTTCGCCCTGAGGATCACGATAGTACAAACTCAACTCCTCTGGTGGAATACCCCTTCCTAGAAGGTTGTTCCAATAGATTTCAGAAGAGGACTTCACAAATACAGAATTTGAATCATCAGACACCTTCAAACTGCCATCAAAAGCAACATGTTGATTGTTCTCAAAGATAGGTGACCTTGTTACTCCGGAATCTGGTAAGCTCTGCACAGAAATATCAGATTGGGACCCACGAATGTATTTAAAGCAGTCACTATTGTTAGTTATCTTCCTGGTCAACAAACTTCCATCTGCAGCTTCAGAAACATTGTCTTTCAGTCCTTCAAGATTATCTCCTCCTGAATCGCAAACAAGTTCCTTTGTCAGAAGTCAACAGAAAAATAAACCTTGATGAGAAGAGCTGATTTAAATAGAGGTAATACTTTACTCACCATCAAACTTGACCTTGACACCGTTCTCGTAAGCAAAGCTATAGGTATTGGCTTCTTCAACACCTATTGAAGTTTTCAGCAACCTATCAACTGTCTCTTCAGTGACATCAGTGGAGGGAGCACCCATTTTTGTATTGTTGGGCTCTGTATCCCCTGTTTCTGGAAGATACAAAAACAAATTCAGAGAGAATCTCTTATCCTACTCCACCAAAAAGACAATGGATAAGATGAGAGTAGCAGTCAGTACTACATCCGGACATAGCGTTCGAGAAACAATTACCTGTGACATTATCCAATGATTGACCCTTTCTAAAAGAATTGTGAGAAACGCCACCACCAGTAATTTTACCCTTCCATATATCATTGAGAACAGCCTATAATAAGATTGATCAAGCAACTTTATGGTATCAAATATTTTTTGAACACTTTGAAAACCTACAAGTCTGAACAAATGAAGTAATAGATGTAGCTAACCTCCTCCTCAGCATCAGGAACAACAAAAGCTAATGGTTCAATAGCAATTACTTGAGTTACTGGGGGAGCTTCTTCCATATTTTCAGGCATGCTACAAAGAGATGAGCCAAGCTTTTGCCTGCGGTATATGTCAAGAGTTTTCCCCCTTGGATAACTGAATATGCCAGTCGAGATTCTTGATTTTCCAGGCACAGAATTCTCAAATGGTGAAGCACCAATTGCACCCCCAGAGGAAGGTCTTATAATAGTCCCAGTAGACCTCCCACGACCCAAGTTAAATCCCACATTTGACCCTTCTACTTTTCCTCTCTCCTGTCCAAAACCTGGAGCAGCTCGATAGGAACTTGGAGCAGCAGAGTTGCCCTCCATTTTATAGCGTGGACGCCACTTGTCACGAGAATCTGACTCCCGTTCTGAGACAGTACGGTTGGCCACAAATGTTTGACCATCATTATGAACATCTTCCTTATCTACATCTATCCTTTTCTCACTGTGATTTTCTTTTTCTTTGTCATCAGGACCCCACCTAGAAGACCACTTGTTATCACGCCTTGTATCAAGCCCAGAATTGCGGTTATTAACATCATGCTCAGCACGGCGATCGGTTTTCCTTCGTTCTCTCCGACCAAGCAAGCCAGTTTCCCTTTCTTCCTCACGCCACCGGCGACTGCTCTCAGTCTCCACTGTCGTTCTTCTCCAAT
>JAJOOS010030803.1:0-22244 GCA_029582725.1 Solanum chiquidenum
TTTTTTTTTTTTGTGTTGCCCCCCCCCCCCCCCCGCTCTTGTAGTTTCATTAAAAAAAAATCCTTTAATTTGATAATTTTGTACATTGCTCATTCAAATTCTAAGTACTATATAGTTAATCGTTACCCTTTAAATTTCATGTATATTGTTTCATGTGATATTCGACCCTGACTGTTAACTGCTCACTTTGTAGAATAGTTTTTTAGGGTGATTTGAGTGTTTAAAAAATGACGTTGTTGCGGGGGAACTACTAGGCGTATTCATTTGATTTAGGATTTCTAATTTACTTGTTTCTATCTAGATTGTGAGTAATTGTCTTCATTTTCTTTTGTTTTGTATCTATTGGTTTTTGTGATCATTCTATCTTCGAGAATGGTATGCCCTCTATTACGAGACATGGCCTTTTGGTGAAACAAATGTAATAAGTCAATTGAGGCTTAGGTCCGTGGATGAAAATCCTAGTTAATGTAAGAAAGCCTTACTCCTACTCTCCCAAGGAAAGGTATGGCTTCGAAAAAGGCACCTAGCTCAGTTCTATGGCATGGTAGATGTTGTGTTTGGACTTTCTACTATTATGGCTCAGGTTAGAGAAACCGTGAGGGTGAGAACTCCACATTATCCAATAAGCAGAAAGAGTGAAGAAGGGTCTCATGAGTTTTTCCTTGCTTAGTTTGATGAGACTATCCAACTCATGATCGGTATTGAATTGTTTGAAGTTAATACATGAGAAAGGATTGAGGTGTATATAGAAGATATCTTGAGCTTTTGCAACAATCCCAAGACAATAACAATTCAAGAAGCCGAAGTAACTAACATTATACTATAGTTGCAAGAAAAAGCTAAAAAGATCATATATGTCAACTTTAGTTCATTTGAATGTGAGAGTGCCACTCACTTGAAGGCATAGAATTGAGCACTTCAATGTGTGGTGAGCTTTTGTGAATAATGCCTTTTGTTCACCCGTGTTAACTAGAACTTGTCCGTTAGTCTTAAATAGTTGGTCTTGATTGAGTTTGGTTGGAGAAATGATCTTAGGCTTTCTTTGATTTTCCTTGATGTCCACATATCCTAAAATTCCCACCTTTGCGCTAAATATATTGTTATTTGTCCCCTTTGAGCCTGATCCTTTTTATTGGCAACCATATTAGAAGCCTTACACTTTTTTGAAAAGTAATCTTATTTTGATTTCTTCCCTCCTTGAAGTTGAAAAATGGTGAAAGTTTATGCTAAAAGCCTAAGTTGGGGGTGTGGAAACTTATGGATGTATGCTAACAATATAAAGACTTGATAAAAAAAAGAGTTTTATAATGGAGGAGAAAAATGTCAAATAAAGAAAAAGTTGTGAGAAAGAAAGAAAGAATTTGAATAAATAAGACTTGAATCCTCCAGAAGTTGAAAATGGTTTCATTTGAGGCATTTAGAATGGAAGAAAGTAAAAATAAGAAAAATGATTTGACATATGCATTGAGTTGAAAAAAAAAAAGTTGAAAAGTTGTTGATTGAAAAATTATTGTGTAACCTTCAGTAAGCCTACATTAAAATCTTAACAAAGTCCTTTGAGATCTCCAATCAAATGAAGTTGAGTCAATGTTATTTGAAAATATGGGCAAGCCAATGGTGTGATAGTTGTATGCATGAGATGATTCATTTTGAGTGTTAGTGTTTGTATTGTTTTCCCTTGTCTTGTGAATACCTATGTGTTTGTATGGGACATTTAATTTCTTGTGAGGGCATGAATGTTAGGATGGATAGATTCCGAAATTGAGTCAAGGGAAGCTGTTAGAATACTAGTAATTGTGAGTCACCTATTGAGAATTCTTGTTTTCACTTGATCATTTTTTAAAATGATTAAATGTTGAAATTGTGTCTGAACTTGAGGGAGTTTCTTGGATAGGAAATCACTTGTTTTCTTGCTAATTATTAGTACCAACTGATCAATCCACATATTGTACTCATTTAGGGCTTTATTTTAATAGAAATTGTGTCCTCAAATGCTTATTTTATCTCAATATTTGATGAAAATATTTAAGTTTCATGTATTTGAAGTTTGAAAGAATGCATTGACACTAGTTCGCAAAAAGGGGAAGAAGAGGCTGAAAAGAACAAGAAAACGAAGACCTGAGGATCGCCAGGTCCACTTGGCGAATCGTCGAATGGTCTTACTTCGCCTTTTGTTCCAGTGTGTTGAGCCCAGAAGGAAAGGAGAAAGTCAACAAAAAAGGGGAGCAGTCGGCGCATCGCCGAGAAGGTCTTTGAAGCACTACTATGTCGTCCAATGACCTAGAGCACTACGATCCCGAAGGATGGTGCAAAAAGGCAATGAACTACACCAAAGGGCGAATTGCCGAGTTGATCGGTGATTCCGACTAATGTCGTCAAGTGATCCACTGCAACACAAGTTTTTGAAGACTATAAATACTCGTTGAGAGTTATACCTTAGTATCAATTTTTAGAAGTTTTAGTAATATCAGCTTTAGCATCACATTATAATTTTAGTACTTTTTACTCTCAAGTTAGGAGAGGGTTTTGGAAACTTGAAGAAAGGAGTTCATCTTCCCAAAGTTGGAAGTGGGTTTTCTCCATTCTTCTTCCTTTGCTTAAATCAAGGTTTAATTTCTTATACCCATTTGATTTTACTATCGTTTTAGGTGTATTTTGTTATTTCTTGATGTGTGGCTAAAAATCGCCCATTCTTGAGGTGTGATTTAGCGAATATGTGTTGATATTATTGTTGGGTCTTGCTTGCTGATAGGTTAGATGTATTTTAATGGTAATTTCACCTAGTGGTTGTGGTTTAATTTAATGGATTTGTAGTTCCAAATATAAAGCCACCCATGTGTTTTTGGCTTGCCCAAGAGGGAGGTCGCGAAACCAAGACCACTCTAAGGAGTGGGTCGACATGAGTTTCAGCCCGAGAGGGTGAGCCCTAGTCCCATATCCTAACACTCAGCTCTAGAGAGTGAGTGGGGTAAGGTGTAGGCTGGTCTTCATTCGGCAAATTGGTGTATGTGAGGAACGCATTTGAAATGGGGTAATTTTCCTGAGAGGGAACTTATTTCCATCTAATGCTTAGCCTAGTCACTATTATCATGCAACTTTCCTATCGAAAGCATGTACCCAAATATTTATCTCAACTTGTATTGCGGTCACACCCCAAGAAATTTTCCCCATACTTGATTTTCTTGCTATTTTTGTTGTTTTTACTTACTTGTGACAAAACCCCCAAGTTGATATTTGAAACTTTTGTGTCCCCTTCGATTTACAATGTTTTTAATCATTAATGTCTTTTATGATTTATTTAACTTCAACAATTTCTTAGGCCTCTTAAGCTCTTGCCCTCTTCCATGGCATGTTACCCCCACAGACTTAGTCCTAGTTTAGCTAACTATGTTCCGGGGTGTTTCATTATCTCCCCGTTGGGATCATTCGTCCTCAAATGAGATTCTAAACACGTTTCTAAGCAAAAATACTTAATACTAGCAGCCCATCATGCATGCAAATCATCTAAATGCACACAACTAAGGAGTTACTTCTTATCCAAGCTAAACATACTCAATGCACCATAAGGAAGTAGGAACTACATCTAACAACCCAATATGCATGAAAGTTTTCACATTTCATACTTCAAGGAGGAACTTACGATCTCCAAACTTTACAATATTGCTCAACACAATCTCATGAAGCTCATATGCAATTCAATCTCAAAAGTACATATTCTAGGGGAAAATCTCCACTCCAAGTCAAGGCATGTTCAACAACTCATCTCACGAAGTCTATGGGAAACTCATACTCAATGCACCACAATATCATGAGGCAAATAAATCATAAAAGCTATTTTCTTTCAAGACTTAAGCTCTTTCATGAACATGCATTAAACAGGGAAATCATGCAAACACATAAAGCACACATGACATCTAAACATAAAGCAAACCAAGAGGAAAAATCATTACATGAAGCTAGAGAAGAAGGAAAGAGATAGGGATAGAGGGACTTCATATCAGCCTCAGCCTCCCAAGTAGCACCCTCAACTAAGTTGTTTCGCCATAAAACCTTCACGAAAGTTATTTTGTTGTTTCTCAATCTATTAACTTGCCGGTCCAAAATCACAACCGAAACTTATTCATAGGAGAGATTTTCATACACTCCTAACCCTACAAGAGAAACTATGGATGTTGGATCTCCAACACACATCTTAATCATTGAGACATGGAAACCGGAATGCACCATTGCAAACTCATTTGGCAATTCCAACTCATAAGAAACCTTACCAACACGCCTCAAGATTTGATACGGGCCCACGTATCGTGGACTTTTGCAAACCCCCAAGTTGATATTTGACACTTTTGTGTCGTTAATGTCTTTAGCTACGACTAGTTAGAATTAGATTTTTTTTTTATTAATTCTCAGGACCTCTCCCTTGGGACACGACCCCAACCCTTGGTTGGGTTACTATATTATCGACGATCGTATACACTCGAACCGTAGTTAGCGTCGTTGGTCACGATAAGCATCAAAATGGCACCGTCACCGGGGATTGGTGTTACATAAGAATTTTTAGATTAGTAGAATTTTCGTTCTTCTTGGCTGTAGTTTACTAACCTAATTCTTAGTTTTGTCTAGCTTGTTTGTGAGTTGAGACGGGATAATGAGTATACCTGATGGGGATGATGGACCAATGGATGACCTCCCAGTAGAAGTGATGAGATTCAGGGATCACATCCTGAACTTCAAGCATCTAGAAGGAGAACCTTTTCATGAGTCGTGATTAAGGTTTAAAATACTATTGATACAATGCCCAACTCATGAAATCCCCAACTTAGTTCTCCTTGACTGCTTCTATAAAAGTCTAAATCCCAGAAACATAGGGTTAATCGACTGACTTATGTCAGGTGGTCGTGAGAAATACTCTGTGAGATCGCAGCCAAATTCCTTGACTTTGTGGCTAAAACCAACAAGGATACTGAGAAACACCAACAATTGATCAATTTGCTGGGTCGGATGGATAATCTGACCCAAAGGTTCGATGAACTGGAGGTGGTGTCCAAAGAGAAGAGCAAATGCAAACCACTTATTGAGTAGGGAAGATCTATGGACATTGAAAATAAATGTATCGAAGATATGTTATTAACCATTCTTTAAAAGCTAAATGAGCAAGATATAGTGTTAGAGAAGATTAGAGAAAATGTAGAAGTGCTAAATCAGATGAGCAGATCTCACTCTAGTTCTATCCAGCTAATTGAAACTCTCTTGGGTCATGTAATGCCTAATCTTTATCAGGCACAAGACAAGGGGTTTCCAAATGATGTCTTGGCTGACCCAAAAAGTGAAATCTAGGTGCTAACCCACGTCGTGCCATGACGTTAACTAAGGCATTGTTTGGGAGGCAACCCAAAAACGTTAACTACTTTAATGTTGTTATATTTGAAATAAAGGTGTTTTTATTTTGTAGGATTGGGGCTTGAAAAGTTTGAAAAAGTACAGGATAAATTGCTCAAGTCTTATTGGCGAAGCGCCGACAAGATCGGCGAATGCTAAAAAAGACCACCGTTTGGATCCTCACTTTGACTAAAGGTCCTGTAAAACTCGGCGAGAAAGATGAAAACTCGGCGGATCGCCGAGTAGCGAAGCAAATCCAACTAATGTCGCCAAATCGGTGAGATCTGGATGGGTTTTATAAAACCACGGTCTTTAACTTTCAACCTTTTTACATACCCCCTTTGCTCTCGATTCTCGCAAAAATCGCACATATTTAGTATTTTCAACATTTTTGCAACTTGTGAGCAATTTAGTTGCCTGAGTAATGCTTGGATCTGTGATAACCTGCTACTTAGTATAACAATCTCGATCTAATCTGCCTGAAAGTTTGGCTCTCAAAACCCTCCATTTAATTGTGATATGTATACTCTCATTACAAGTAATTTCATCCTATGTCATGTGATGTACCTTCTGATGAATTTAGACTAATCAGCATGCTAAGGCAGGTTTGCCGAATTACTTGGCGATTCGCCAAACTATCCCATCTTGCCTTTACTTTCATGCTGCCCTGTAATCAGTGCTCTGTAACATTCGGTTAGAAATATTGGTCATCAAAATCAGTCGACGACTCGCCGATCTGTTCGGCAAGTCCTTGTGTAATTGTGTTTCTCTAAACTCGATTTAGTTGTTTTAACTTTTTTTAAATTCTTCGCAGAACTGGCTAGATCCAAAGTAGCCGAAGAACCAAACCACCCCAAAGTAGAACAAAAGGGATTACAATGAACAAAGATGCAGATACATCCAAAATAAAAGTTGCTAAACTTTCCACAACCTGCGAAAAAGGGAAGAGGAAACAGAAGGCCCTTTAATTATCAGATGCAAGCATTGAACATAATGACTTTTATAGAAATGACCCCAACCCATCTAAAAATGAAGGTGTGGGTTTTGATGAGAATGATATGTCAACATCACAGAGGGTTGAGCGGCGAATTAAGAAGCTGAATGACTCATCTAGGGCCAGGACTACCCAGCCTACAATTACTACGCCTCTAGTTCCAGCGCATAAAATTATATTAGCACCTCCAGTACAAATTCCTCAGCCTAAATCAATAAATCTGGTAAAGGCTGACGGGCTGAGGAAAATTCTAGAAGAAAAGCGTTTGTCCATAGACGGGGTTATAGAGAAATACCCAGAGATAATGGAGTGTCTAAGATACCACAAGTTCCAAATCTTCACCAAACACCATGGCCCTTATATTCCAAACTGGGTAAGAGAGTTCTACAATGCATATAGTGCACGAATACCCCAGCAAAAGCAATTAGTTGCATCCTTCAAAGAAGTTATCTATGTGGTTGTCAGAGGTAGGAGAGTGAAGTGTGATAATGAGGAAATAAATGCAGTCTTGGGCATGCCCACAAATATTGGAGATCACTGCCAGTACTTGATCAGAACAAAGAAGTTGGATGAGATGAAAGAGTGGTTAGCCCCACTAATTGGAGATGAAACTCCAAAGTGGGTGGCAGAAGGATTTCCAATTGAAAATAAATAACTAAAGATAGATGTAAGGTTCTGGTTTGGTTTTATCAGCAGCACAATTATGCCATCCCAAAATGAGTCGATCCTTTGCCTTGCCAAGGAAGATTACCTAGGTTGCGTCATAGAGGAGACTCATATAAACTTGCGTACAATCAATGCTTCAGAGATACTCATGCGTGCAAAACAGAGCCGAACCTCACTTCCATTTCCAGTCTTGATCACAAAATTATGCAGACGAACCCAGGTGCCTCAAGATGTCAACAAGGATGTAGAAGTGATGCCCACAGCCTATACTTATATTTGGAGGATCAAAGCCGAGTATCTTAACAATCAGAAAGAAAGGAAAAAGGCAGCATTGATGGAGCTAGTAAACCCCAAACCATCGCCTGCAGAGGAACCTCTGTCTACTCTGACCCCTAGGCCTTCAGGTATATCCATTGCCATTGTTACTCCTGTTGATTCTCTAGGTTCTTCTATTGCTGCACGATTTCCAAGACCCACCACTGTTACTGCTGATTCTCCAGGTTCATCTGTTACTGCTGATTCTCCAGGTTCATCTGTTGCTGCATGATTGCCAAGACCCACCACTGTTACTGTTGATTCCCAATTTCTACTCACCCGGGCGTCCCTTCTCCGGATGGGACAGCTGGCTCTGTTTGCTAATCGTCGAGCTACTCGCCTAGAGGCCTTTGTCCCAGGCATGATCCGGATTGCCTTAACTGATGTTGTGACACCTCTGAGCACTACCATTGATGCCCTATCGGCTAGAATAGCGGTGTGTGAGCACAACCAAGGATCCACAGAGGAGCTGTCGGTTTTAAAAGCTGACATTGCTGAATTGCAAAACGATATAGACCACATGAAGTCCACCAATGTGTCCATGGTCTTCAGAACAATAAGGATTCCATATATTCTTGAAATGCCTCAGACTATTGCAGTACATGCAGAAGGAATGGAGCATACCGCTGATCTAGAATCAGAGGCAGAAACTGATGATGAGATATTTAAGGAAGTTGCAGCAGACGAAATAGTTGAGACCGAAAAAATCATGATAGACGTTATTGTGCAAGCCTCATTGACAAAGAATCCTGTTGCTGGACCCAGTGGAGCTGATCCTTCTGGAAGTCACTCCAAGCACTGTTACCCAAACAGATGGAGCGACTACTTAGCCAGGATCCCCTCTTTAAGTGTCGATGCCTTGTGTGGATAGCTTACTTCGAACTATGCATGAATAAACCCAGAATTTGCCCTGTTAGTCTGATTGATTTAGAAAGGTGTCCTCTTGAGATGATCTTAGGCAACTTTAAAGAGTGTGATCCAAAGTTGACATATATACTTATTTTGTGACCTACCCGTGAGCGTGTGAAACTCTTTTGAACACCTCTTGAGCTTGACATTTCTTTGGAAGAAACTTGATGAACTCTAAACCTTACTTGACCTACTACCTATAATCCTCTTGATTTGTGGTTTGGTGAATAGTCAACTTAAGTCAAAAGCCTAAGTTGGGGGTGTGGTGAAAAGGAAAAGGAGAAGTCAAGAAGTGCAAGAAAAAGTCTCTCTAACCCATGGCATTGCAAAACAAAATGGAAATCCTTCTAAAAAAAATGTATATATTTATATAAGTTTTGAATAAGGGTGCAAACGGAATTGGGTTTCCAAGAAATACATGGAGAGTGAATGAAAGGATGACTTCGAAGCACAAGAACAAAAAGTAATAAGGGAAAGGAAAAGGACATTTTGAGAACACTACATCTCACGAGGATGAAGAAGTCACTGAGCCTAAATGACCATACCTTTGCACTTAGCCCCATTACAAGCCTTGAAAACAACTTTTTGATCTTGAGTAAGCCGAATCGAAAGTCGATTAGAAAATAAGGGCAAACCTGTGGGTGAAAACATGCATTTTGTTCCTCTTTTTGAGTGTGAGTGTTGCATCTGATTCCTTATCTTAAATTGATTAACTCATGTGTGTGAATATGGAATCATTCTTTGTGTGAGGGCATTTAGATACTTTTGTTGAGCTTGAACTTGCATTAGTAGCAAGTATTGCAAGCATGAGAATCTTTGGTAATGGTGTGTCACAACTTGAATCTTTGAGTACACAAAATCTTTGCATAAGTAAATTGAGTTTTTTTGTGTGCATTCATGATTGAGACTTCTGTAGAACTATTCAAGACACCCTTTTTGAATGACTAAACTTGACTTTGCTTGAGGACAAGCAAAAGTTTAAGTTGGGGGTGTTGATGAGTGCACAGATCAAGGAGGGTGTAGTCACTTATACCTTAATGATATCCTAACCTTCCGTAAGCCGACATTAATATCTTAACAAAGTCCTTCGAGATCTCCAATCAAATGAAGTTGAGTCAATGTTATTTGAAAATATGGGCAAGTCAATGGTGTGACAGTTGTATGCATGAGATGATTCATATTGAGTGTTAGTGTTTGTATTGTTTTCCCATGTCTTGTGAATACCTATGTGTTTGTGTGGGACATTTGCTTTCTTGTGAGGGCAGGAATGTTAGGATATGTGAAGTGGATAGATTCTGAAATTGAGTCAAGGGAAGCTGTTAGAATACTAGTTATTCTGTGTCACCTATTGAGAATTCCTGTTTTCACTTGATCATTTTTTAAAATCATTAATTGTTGATATTGTGTGTAAACTTTAGGGAGTTTCTTGGATTGGAAATCACTTGTTTTATTGTTAATTATTAGTACCAACTGATCAGTCCACATATTGGACTCATTTAGGGCTTTATTTTAATAGAAAATGTGTCCTCAAATGCTTATTTTATCTCAATATCTGATGAAAACCTTTAATTTTTAGGTATTTGAAGTATGAAGGAATGCATGGACACTAGTTCGCAAAAATGGAATGAAGAGACTGAAAAGAACAAGAAAACGAAGACCTGAGATCGCCGAGTCCACTTGGCAAATCGTCGAAGCGTCTTACTTCGCCTTTTGTTCCAATGTGTTGAGCGCAGAAGGAAAGGATCAAGTCAGCGGAAAAGGGGAGTAGTCGACGCATCACCGAGAAGGTCCGCGAAGCAGTATTATGTCGCCCAATGACCCAGAGCACGACGATGCCAAAGGATAGTGCAAAAAGGCGATGAACTACACCAAAGGGCGAATCGCCGAGTTGATCGGCGATTCCGACTAATGTCGCCGAGTGATCCACTGCAGCACAAGTTTTTGAAGACTATAAATACTCGTTGCGAGTTATAGCTTAGTATCAGTTTTTAGAAGTTTTAGTAATATCAGTTTTAGCATCACATTATAATTATAGTACTTTTTTACTCTCAAGTTTGGAGAGGGTTTTGGAAACTTGAAGAAATGAGTTCATCTTCCCCAAGTTGGAACTGGGTCTTCTCCATTCTTTTTCCTTTTCTTAAATCAAGGTTTAATTTTTTATATCCATTTGATTTCACGATCATTTTAGGTGTATTTTGTTATTTCTTGATGTGTGGCTAAAAACCCCCTATTCTTGGGGTGTGATTTAGCGAATATATGTTGATATTATTATTGCGTCTTGCTTGCTGATAGGTTAGATGTATTTTAATGGTGATTTAACGTAGTGGTTGTGGTTTAATTTAATGGATTTATAGTTGCCAATACAAAGCCACCCATGTGTTTTCGGCTTGCCCGAGAGGGAAATTTCGTCTAATTCCAACACGTACAAACACAACTTTGTTGATATGCCCGGCAATCTTCATATCAATAATTATCTAAGAAATGTCAATATTATAGATATCAAGCCGAGAGGGAGGTCGCGAAACCAAGACCACTAGACTAATGGCCTAAGGAGTGGGTCGACATGAGTTTCAGCCCGAGAGGGTGAGCCCTAGTACCATATCCTAACACTCAACTCGAGAGAGTGAGTGGGATAAGGTGTAGGCTGGTCTTCATTCGGCAAATGGGTGTCTCTGAGGAACGCATTTGAAACGGGGCAAGTTGCGCGAGAGGGAACTTATTTCCATCTAATGCTTAGCCTAGTCACTATTATCTTGCAAATTTCCTATCGAAAGCATGTACCCAAGTATTTATCTCAACTTGTATTGCTATCACACCCCAAGAACTCTTCCCCATAGTTTATTTTCTTGCTATTTTTGTTGTTTTTACTTACTTGTGACAAAAACGCCAAGTTGATATTTGAAACTTTTGTGTTCCCCTTTGATTTACAATGTTTTTAATCGTTAATGTCTTTAGCTACGACTAACTAAAACTAAATTTTATTTATCTATTAATTCTCAAAACCGCTCCCTTGAGACACGACCCCAACCCTCGGTTGGGTTACTATATTATCGACGATCGTAGACACTCGAACCGTAGTTAGTGTCATTGGTTACAATAAGAATTACCAACTAAAGCCATAATCATGATCCTTGTTGAAAATGGAAGAGTTTAGTTCTTGGATGAAGTGCCTCTTGTGTTTTGGATTTTTTTATTTTTGCATAAGGACAAGAAAAACTTTAAGTTGGGGGTATTGATAAGTGTTGGATTCTCACTCATTTAAGGCCTTTTTGTTGTAAATGTGTGACACTCAAGTAGATAAAGAGGCCAATTATTCTTTGAATTGTGTTGTTTAAGGTATTTTTATGCTGGAAAATAAAATGATGAAAAAAATTGGAGTAGAAGTTAAAAAGAAGCATAACTTGGCAGAAAACATGCCCGAGATCTTGCACCCGCAAGCTGGGATTTGCTAATGCGAATAGCCAATCAAAGTCAACTAGCTGCCTAAACGATGACACAAGGTTCCTTTTGTGAAATGGTCCAAAAAGGTGGGAGTCGCTGAAGTGAACTTATGTTTGGTTTTCCGAAACTCCTACCTCCTTTGCAAACCTCATACGCTTTGGGGGTGCCCACCTAACCAAACAAGGGAAGAATGGGAAATTCTCATGTATTGTTCCCAAATTCAAAAAATAGGGTTACAGTGATGCAAAATTCATCACCTAAGAGTTGTTAGAGATAGAATATTTGTCACAACCCGTGCGTACCTCCAAGTAGCTTTGGCAACTACACTACCTCACCAAGTTGGCTTGGGTAGAAAAATATTTAACTTCAACAATTTCTTAGGCCTTTTAAGCTCTTGCCCTCTTCCATGGCATGTTACCCCCACAAACTTAGTCTTAGTTTAGCTAACTATGTTTCGGGGTGTTTCATTATCTCCCCGTTGGGATCATTCGTCCTCAAATGAGATTCTAAACATGTTTCTAAGCAAAAAGACTTAATACTAGTAGCCCATCATGCATGCAAATCATCTAAATACACACAACTAAGGAGTTACTTCTTATCCAAGCTAAACATACTCAATGCACCATAATGAAGTAGGAACTACATCTAACAATCCAATATGCATGAAAGTTTTCACATTTCATACTTCAAGGAGGAACTTACGATCTCCAAACTTTACAATCATACTCAACACAATCTCATGAAGCTCATATGCAATTCAATCTCAAAAGTACATATTCTAGGGGGGAATCTCCACTCCATGTGAAGGCATGTTCAATAACTCATCTCACGAAGTATATGGGCAACTCATACTCAATGCACCACAATATCATGAGGCAAATAAATCATAAAAGCTATTTTCTTTCAAGACTTACGCTATTTCATGAACATGCATAAAAGAGGGAAATCATGGAAACACATAAAGCACACATGACATCTAAACATTAAGCAAGCAAAGAGGAAAAATCATTACCTGAAGCTAGAGAAGAAGGAAAGAGATAGGGATAGCGAGACTTCATATCAGCCTCAGCCTCCTAAGTAGCACCCTCAACTAAGTTGTTTCGCCACAAAACCTTCACGAAAGTTATTTTGTTGTTTCTCAATTTCTTAACTTGTTGGTCCAAAATCACAATCAAAACTTTTTCATAGGAGATATTTTCATACACTCCTAACCCTACAAGAGAAACTATGGATGTTGGATACACACATCTTAAGCATTGAGACATGGAAAACGGGATGCACCATTGCAAACTCATTTGGAAATTCCAACTCATAAGCATCCTTACCAACACGTCTTAAGATTTGATACGGGCCCACGTATCGCGGACTAAGTTTCCCTTTCTTCCCGAATCTCATCACACCCTTAATGGGCGAGATTCAAATAGGTTCAATAACTAACCTCAAACTCTAGGTCTCTTCATCTAACATCGACACATGACTTTTGTCGGCTTTAGGCTGTTCTTAATCACTCTCTAATGAGCCGGACTTTCTCTAGAGCCTCATGAACTAATTCGGGTCCAATAAAAGAAACTTTAACCACTTCAAACAACCCTATAGGAAATCTACACCTCCTACCATAACGAGATTCAATGGGTGCCATACCAATACTAGATTAGTAGATTTTATTATACGCAAATTCTATCAATGACAAGTGATGATTAAAACTTCCCTCGAAATTGATGACACATGCTCTCAACATATCCTTTAATGTTTGGATCGTTCGCTAAGCTTGTCCATCGGTTTGTGGTTGAAAAATTGTGCTAAGCTTAACCTTAGTACCAAGTCCCTTTTGGAAGGACTTCCAAAACTGAGAAGTAGAGTTCCTCTATCGGTAATAATGGATAAGGGCACACCATGTAATCTTACCATTTCTATCAAGTACAATTTGGTATAATCTTCTGCCGAATAAGAAACCTTGACGGGAAGGAAATATGCCGATTTTGTCATACGATTGACAACCACCCAAATAAAGTCATGTTGGCATCGGGTGCGAAGCAAACCAACTATAAATTATATATTAACGTTTTCCCAGTTCAAGGTGGGAATGCTAATATCTTGAGCTAAACCTCCTGATTTCTGATGCTCAAACTTTACTTGTTGACAATTTTGACAATTGGCCACAAATAAACCATGTCCCTTTTCATCCCATTCCACCAATAGACTTTCAATAAATCACGGTACATCTTGGTGGCTGTCGGGTGAAGGTAATACCGCGAACCATAAGCTTTTGTCAGAATATGTTCCCTTAAGTCATCCAAATTTGGAACACATAAATGACCTTGGAATCTAAGTACCCTATCTCCCCCTTGGGAGAATGGACTTCTTGAGTACCGCTTCTTTCAATTCTGCCATTGTTGGATCAAGACATTGCTTAGCTTTCACATCGTTTACCAAGGATGATTCAGAACCATTATTGATGTAAATCTCACAAGAAGAATCACAATAAAATGCGGAAATCAAAATACAAGAAAGTAAAGATTGATACATAGACACAAAAATGGGAATCAAAAAGCAACCTAAGGGTATATTAAACCCAAAGACCTCAATTCGTTAATCCAACAAGAAGCACCTAACTCTTACGACGACCTTAAGGGAATCAATATAACAGGCAACTGACGTTTCTAAACAAGGTTCAACAAAAGATTATACCCAGCTTTCAACACTTACACAAGGAGTTTCACGTATATAACCATAATTTTCAAAATTATTCCTCCTAAAATGAACCCCTAAAGGCCTATTTATAGTTTTAGGCATTATTACATAGATGGTCCCAAAAGTGACCCGAAATGGGCCAATGGGCGAGCTAAGTTGGGCTCGCCCTATCCTCTTGGCGAGTCGCTGAATGATTGGCGATGTACTTTCTCCCTTGGCTTCTCGCTTGATAACTTACTGTAACTTTCGGCGGTCATGGAGGGTGGGGGGTCAATGGGCGATGCACCGAATCTTCTCCAGCTCAACCAATGAGCAGTCTTTCTTGGTAGCTACTTGGGACCTTTGGCGATCTTGAAACCTCCCCAAAGGGGTTTGGCGAGTCGCCGAACTGATCTCCAGCTCGCCGAATGGAGCACTCCTTCAGTTGCTCCTTGTTGCTTCATTAGGCCTCCCACACTCCAAGCTATCATCCAAGCATGGTGTTGCCCAACTTGGAGCTCCTTCCAAGTGCGTATGTTACCATGCAAGTCATGGAACCCCCTCTTCGTCATCTATCGGTGTCCAAAAGCCTCCATCCTTGTGAACACTCCATCACAACATTAAAGTTCGTGAATGGATGACCTTGAGGCAATCAGGATTGAATCATTCTCCCCTTCTTGAAAATGATTCATCCTCAAATCCATACCTTGCAAAACCATAGGGGAAGCAAACAGTACAAAGATCCTCATGGCATGAGGGTTAGCGTTGGCAATAAAAATATCATCACCATGCCAAGGATGAACAAATTTAACATATAACCAAGCATCACAAATATCAACCAAGGGTTTGTAACCCATCGAAGTAATAGATACTTGGCTAAGAAAGAAACATTGACAAAGGGGTAGAGCGAAGGAACCAATACACTTAAACAACTTCATATGTAAGCCCTAATTGGTTCCAAATTCAAACAAGCACAAGGCCTCCCTTATGTCAAGTAGCAAATGATACTTGTCATCTTGACTAAGCACCACTTCACAAGTCCCACAACTCCAATTACTACCGGGGTCAAATTGAAAAGAGATCCATGGACTTGGATCAAGTACTTCCCCTTTTGCACGATTGGCACCCTCATATCTTAACATCATACTATACTCAACAGCATGATCATCATCATATGTAATCAAGTAATAGAGAAAGGTGTCTCTCAGTTAAACTCCCTCCAGGGTGCCTTCATTGGTATGACTATATCCTTTTTAATACCATTCCACCAATAGACTTTCCGTAGATCACGATACATCTTGGTGGCTCCCGGATGAATAGAATACCTAGAACCATGAGCCTCTTCTAGAGTTTTCTCTCTCAAGCCGTCAACATCCAGAACACATAATCGACCTTGGTACCTAAGCACCTCATCTTCCCCTTGGGATAAAACCTCAACGGACTTGTTAAGCACCGACTCTTTCAATTTAACAATTATGGGATCAAGGTCTTGCTTTGCCTTAACATCCACCACAAAGGATGATTCGGATCCATTGTGAACCGTGACTCAACCTTTAGGGGAATCCACTAGTTGGACACCTAATCTAGCCAACCTATGAACATCACGAACTAACTTCTTCTTCTCATCCTCTACATGGGCCACACTACCCATGGATAATCGACTTTGGGCATCGCAACTACATTAGCCTCGCCGGGGTGGTAAAGGGCACTCATGTCATAATCCTTTAAACGTTCTAACCACCTTATTTATTGGAAATTCAAGTCTTTTTGAGTAAACACATATTGAATACATTTTTGATTGGTGAAAACATCCACATGGACATCATACAAGTAATGTCTCCATAATTTCAAAGCAAATACTACCACCGCTAATTCAAGATCATGGGTCGGATAATTCTTCTCATGAACCTTAAGTTGCCTTGAAGCATATGCATTCACTCTACCATGTTGCATGAGTACACATCCTAACCCCACTCTCGAGGTGCCACAATATACCACAAACCCATCGATACCCTCCGATAAGGTCAATACCGGAGGGGAAGTAAATCTATCTTTCAACTCTTGGAAGCTTTTCTCACAAGCCTCCGACCACACAAACTTAGCTTTATTTTGAGTCAAAGCCGTCAAAGGAGAAGCAATAGAGGAAAAACACTGAACAAACCTCCTATAGTAACCGGCCAAACCCAAAAAACTTCTAATATCGGTAGGAGTTAGAGGTCAAGGCCAACTCTTGACCGCATCCGTCTTCTTAGGATCTACCTTAATACCCTTGCTCGACACAATAAGACCAAGGAAGGCTACAGACCTTAGCCAAAACTCACATTTACTAAACTTCGCATATAATTGGTGGTCTTTAAGGAATTGCAATATAATACTCAAATGGTTCAGGTGCTCATTTTCACACATTGAATAGCTCAAAATATCATCAATAAACACGATCACAAACATATCAAGATAGTGACTAAACACTCTATTCATTAGGTCCATAAATGTCGCTGGGGCATTCGTCAACCCAAATGACATAACCACAAATTCCTAGTGAATGTACCAAGTCCTAAAGGTCATCTTGGGAATGTCAACCCCTCTTACCCTTAGTTGATGGTAACCCGAACGAAGATCTATTTTGGAGAAATAGTTTACCCCTTGAAGTTGATCAAGCAAGTCGTCAATCCTCGGAAAGGGATATTATTCTTTATGGTCACTTTTTTAAATTGATGATAGTCGATTCACATTCTAAGAGACCCATCCTTTTTTCTAACAAACAATACCAGGGCACCCCATGGAGAGATACTCGATTGAATAAAACCCTTGTCTAGCAAATATTTTAGTTGCTCCTTCAACTCTTTCAACTCGGCCGAAACCATTCAATAAGGAGGAATGGAAATAGGTTGCGTATTCGACAAAAGATCAATGCAAAAATCTATTCCCGCTTGGGAGGAATGCCAGGAAAGTCATCAGGAAAGACTTTCAGAAATTCATTCACCATGAGGACCGACTCTAGAGAAAGGGTTTTAGACTTCACATCCATCACCCTAACAATATGGTAAATGCACCCTTTGGAGATCATTTTCCTAGCCTTGAGACAAGAAACAAATTGACCTCTAGGGATAGAATTTCCCCCTTTCCACTCTAAAATGGACTCATTTGGAAATTGAAACTTTACTACCCGAGTCCTACAATCAATAGAGGCATATCATGCATTCAACCAATCCATACCCAAAATCTATCATGTCTAATTCCATAAAATCCACCAAGGTAACCTTATGGAACGAAGAAATAGGACAAATCCTATGGACTCTTTTTGCCACCACTGAGTCACCAACCGGGGTAGAAACCAAAAAAGGCTCTACTAACACTTCATGGAGTATTTCAAATTTCATAGCTACTAAAGGTGTAACAACGGACAAAGTGGCATCGAGGTCTAA
Source organism: Solanum chiquidenum (assembly GCA_029582725.1). Classification (NCBI taxonomy): domain Eukaryota; kingdom Viridiplantae; phylum Streptophyta; class Magnoliopsida; order Solanales; family Solanaceae; genus Solanum; species Solanum chiquidenum. Next base: position 17,797 of record JAJOOS010030803.1, read on the forward strand.
CAATGCATATACATCAATAGAAAACACTTTCAACATACCCGTCACTACATCCGGGGAGCTCTCTTGGTCACCTCGTGATTGAAGAGCATATAAGCAATTTTTCTTGGAGCATCAGAATTCGAACCTCTAGGAGGAGTTTGCTTATCTTCTCTCCCCTTGGCCGCAAGTATTGGGCAATTCTTCAATTCATGCCCACTCTTACCACAACCATAGCAAACACTCATGCCGGTAAGACATTTACCATCATGTTTCTTACCGCACTTAGCACATGTAGGCATCACCATAGGATATCCACCACTATTGCCTCCTTGAGGCTTAGGGTTAGACACCCTATTTTTGTTGACCCTTGGAGAACTAGAGGAGCTTTGGTTGGGGAACCTTCTCTTGAACCTTGGTTGCCCTTGACCTTCGGACTTACCTTTGGAAGAATTCCCATCATCAGTCCTTGCTCTTTTTACTTCCCACTTCACTTGCTTGAGCTTTTGTTCCTCAATTTGTTCGGCATGGACCATGAGATGTGAAATATTAATACTTGGGATGAGCATTGCTGAACGACATTCGTTGACTACCAAGTCGGATACCCCCATCATAATTTTTTTCATCTTGGCCCTCGAATCCGCCACTAAGGTTGGAGCATACTTGGATAATTGAGTGAATTTAAGGGCATACTCTTTCACACTCAAACCTCCTTGTCTAAGATTTATGAACTCTTGCATTTTTCATTCCCTCAACTCTAAGGGAAAGAAGTTATCAAGAAAGAAAGACTTAAACAATTCCCAATGTACCGGGCTCGCTCCTACGGGTATCTCACCCTTCAATTGCTCAAACAATACATGAACCACATCCTTCAATTGGTAGGTGGCTAATTCCATATTTTCTTATGGAGACACTCCCATAGCATCAAGCACTTTAAAGATCTCATCAATAAACCCTTGTGGGTCCTCCTCCACTTTGGAGCCATAGAAAATAGGAGGATTCATTCTAGTAAAATCCCTTAGCCTTGAAGCGGTAGTAATTACATTGGGGTTCACATGAGTCCTAGTATCCCTATTGACTTGGGTCGTCACGGCTTGGGTCAATATTTGGAAAGCCGACCTTACTTCCACATTTGTCATAGCTCCCTCATTATTAGGAGCTTGAGGAACTTGAGGACCTTGGGGAGGAACTCTGTCATTCACATTCTCCTCTTCCATCATTCTTACGTTCGCCCTTCTGGTATTCATATCCTGTAGATACAAGAGAAGGGTTAGGAAAATGACTTCATACAGTTAAAACTCTAAGGCACGACTAAAGAGTAATGAAAGAATTGTAATTTCCTAAACATTTTATAGCCTCTCATTCATAAATGTGGCGCGTTTCACACTCATGAAAAAGAGTCTATTAGACGTGGTCTATGAGACATCATCCTAGAATTATTCTAAACTTTGTGCTCTGATTACCAAGATTGTCACGACGTAGGGGTACCCCCTAGATGTAACACGGCGTACTTGACCCCGAAGTGGTCTCATACAAGCCGCAGCATATCATAAACGTAAGTAATAGAAATGATGCATAGTTAAAACTTTTTACAATCGAAGTCTTTTCATAAAAACCAAATGGAAGTCTAGAGATTGTATCATTAACCATCTAATACAAATGAGAATCAATAAGGGTCATAGCCCTTTATAGGCATAGTCCCAAAAAGAAGAAGTAGAAGAAACTAGAAATGAACAACTTCCGTCCTCGAACCATGAGGACTCACCAAAAGCGTGGAGAGAATCAATCCAAGATGTACACAAAGGGAGAAGGACACCTCAACGATGGGACCTACACCTATAGAAAAATGCAAAAAATATGGGTTAGCACAAAAATTGCACTAAGTATGGTAGCCATGCACAAAAATCCTTAAAACATGCTCAAAAGGGATATTTAGTTGAAACCATGCATTTTATCAAGTTTAAAAGTCATCATGCACATTTTTGAAGCAACATCAGTCAAACCATCTCATAAGCAACTCTAAGCTATACTTGTGCAATGCATAGGTAAGATCCCATAATCCTACCTTACATGAAGTACCACTTTTAGGCCACCATAATTATGCATATCATACCTTGACCTCATCCATAGCCAATACTCATAGACCAGGTAACATTCATGTTCATAGCTTGTAGCAATTAAATTCACTCTTAGCGACAATACATATCATACATGCATAATTCATAAGTCTTCATAGCATAAGAGAATCACACCACAACAACTTTTAAAGCCTACTTGTGCAATGCATAAATGGAGTCTCATAGCCCTACTCATACTAAGTAGAACTTCTTAAAAATCCATAGTTATAGTTCATGTTCATGTTCTTGTCATAGTAAATACTATTGTCATGTAGGGAAATATAGCCTTAACCGACATAGACCATGTGAGCTACATGGAATCTAGTGTCATGCCCCCACACCGAAAAGAGGTGTCCTACTTGCCTAAGGTAGAACTCATGTATTTGCTTTTAGGTGGATCCACTAACTAAACACGTATGTGGGAACATAGATACGGGATAGGGAGATTGCTTCTAGAAATCCCAAACCTATTGAATTGATGGGGAGCTTCCATCTCATGAGATTACTTTAGATGACCCGGCCTTTTGAATTAACGGGAGAGGCTCTACCTCATATTCCATATCAACTCGGTGTTAAGCATCACTTTCCCAAAAATTACATATTTAGTCTTGAATTGTATTTACATATGTGAATTAGTATCTTACCCTTCATTCAACACAACTCATGGATTCAATTAGGTGAGAATAGACTTTCAACCTTAGAATCATCAATATGTGAGTAAGCCTTTCACATCATATTTCATAGTGTGTTCATGAGAATAGTCTTTCATTCAACACAAAAAGATCATCATAGTCATAATTAATTCATGCATAATTATGTGTAAGGGTATAGGGGAGAATGACCTTTCAATCAATACCACAATTACACCATAATAAGAGAATCTTCATTCTCAAGTAATTCTTGAAGCACATGCATAATTCTCATGATCATATACAAATTCTCATAATTTACCCTTCAAGAATCATGAATCACATTCAACCCAACATCTAGAATTTCTACATTAGATATGGGTAATAACACAATTCAATCAATTCAATTAATTCATACAAGACTCATTTACAAGCTTCTAAAATCAATTAACCCAAATTAAGATCATAATTAAGCAATATAGGGGATCCATGGGTTTGATGAGTCCACAGTTTGGACTCATTTAGGGCTTTATTTTAATATATTTAGTGTCCTAAAATGCATATTTTGTGCAAATAACTGATGTAAATCCTGGAATTTCACGTATTTCGAAAGAGGAACAAAGTAATAAGGCAGCTGAAAGAACGAAGTAAAGAAGGCCTGATGATTGCCTAACCCAATGGACAATTCGCCGAATGGCCATGATCTCACCTAAAGTTCCAAGTGTGCCAAGCCTTGAAGGAGAAAATCAATTCGGTGATGGAAAGGAGCAGTCGGCGTGTCGCCGAACGGTTTCGCGATGCAGTGTTAGATTTCCTAAAGTTACAGAACTCAAGGATGCTGAAGACTAAAGATAAAAGGCGATGGAACTGACCAAAGGGCGGATTGCCGAGTGCATCGGCGATCCCGACTTACTGCGTCGAATGGTCCTTCACATCATATTTTTGGAGACTATAAATCCCACTTTGAATATTTAGTTTATCATCTTTTATCAGTTTTAGGAAGTTAGTTTTCATTAATATCAATTTTTAGAGTTTTTAACGGAGAGTATTGAGACAATATTTCCTTAGCTTTGAAGATTTGAAGGTTTCCATTTTGAGAAATTCGAAGTGGGTCTTGAAGATTCTTCAACTTAGACTTCTGTAAAGACAATATTAATCTTACCCAATTGATGGAAACGCAATTTGGTAATGATTTCTACCTTTTTATGATGTCTAGCTAAAACCCCAATTCTTGGGGTGTGATTATTTGATTATGGGTTGATTTAGCTGCTGGGTATTGTTAATTGTTAGTGTAAATGCTGTTTAAAAGTGATTTCATTCAATAATTGTGGCTTAATTTAAAGGGTTGTAGTTGCAAATGCAATTCTACCTTTGTGTTTTTGGCCTGTTAGAGAGAGAGATTTTAAAACCAAGATTATTGAATTGATGGTCTGTGGGTATTGGGTTGTCATGGGTTCAGCTCGAGAGAATAAATGGACTAAAGCGGATGTTGTTCTTAATTGTTTACTTGTTGGTGTTCGAGAGAAAATAACTTGGTTCGGGATAGATTGTTCGAGAGAAAGTTTATTCCCACAAAAGTCTAGCTTATTCACTGATTTACAGTTATTCACTAATAATTGCAATTACCCATTTGTCTAGATTATCCTATAATCCAATCACATTAAAAGAACCCGTCTCGATATTATTATTTTCGTGTTATTTGATGTTGTAGCTGATAGTTAAAACC
>JAJOOS010030804.1:0-15902 GCA_029582725.1 Solanum chiquidenum
CTGGGTGAATACATACTGGAGGCTCTTATGGTCTGTGAACACATCTACATGAACACCATACAAGTAGTGTCTCCAAATATTGAGTGCAAACACCACTGTTGCAAGCTCGAGGTCATGAGTCGGATAATTCTTCTCATGCACCTTAAGCTGTCTGGAAGCATAAGATATAATCTTACCTCGCTGCATCAACACACAACCTAGGTGGACCCTGGATGCAGGATAGAATACAGTTGAAATAACATATAATTGAACAAAGTAAATAAGCAATCACATAATCTGAACATGATATAGATACTGAATGATGAGATAACTGAATGCAGTGACCAACTTATAACATGTTGAAACTGAATACTGGATATACTGATAAATGGTCAATGCAATAGGATCTGACTGAATTGTGGGAGCTACTAATAACTGAAAATTAAACCACATGAGCTAAATGTGGAGTTCGATGTATACGCCCCATCGAGAGGACCCAATACACCCTGCCAGAGGTATAGAGGCATGTTGGCGTGATCACTGAAATGATGTCCACAAAGGGGACTTACAACCTACGTGGCTAGTAGTTCTGGGACTATTTGGGTACGCTGAACCCTAGTCCAACTCGGTATTATTCTACTCCCAATGGATTAAGTATTTAACCTATTATGCCTGAATTTTTTGAAGTTACTGTATAGCTCAAACTGAACATGCAAACTGAGAATGCAACAATTAAACTGATATTGATGCATTAATAACTGAGGCATGAATAACTGAATAACTGAAATATCTGACCTAGCATGTGTAATTCAAGAACTAAAGAAATACATAGCTAGGGTTCTATAATTCATGCAATGAACTGAATATTAACATACTAATCTGATTTGGATCATTCTAACAGCTAAGAACCCCATAATTTTAACTTTCAAGAAACCCTAGGTCTAGGCATAACAAGGGAATCAAGAAACTGACTGAAAACTAGGGACCTAATGGGTGAAAGGAACCCACTAGTGAAATCCCACATACCTGGTGACGAATTCCACGGAGAAATCCTTAGATTTCGGGGCTGGAATTGATGGAACCTTGCTGCGTTCTTGAACTAGGGTTCTTGACCTTTTTATCCTCTCTTGCTTCTAATTTTCTATGTTTTGATTAATGACTTGACTTAGGTAAGTTCTAGTTATGTTTCTAGGCTTAAACCGACTAAAACCTCATGATTTAGGGTCTAAACGACGTATCTTAGGGGTCCAAATAAATAGGAAAAGACCAAAAGACCCCTAAATTAACTGCTGTTGGAGTGACCTATTGATTGGACCTACGGGCTGTAGCTCAATCTACGGTCCATAGATTGGTGTCGTAGGTCGAGTATGCTCGATAAGGTTTCACTAAAACGAGCATAACGTTTTACTTGGAGGTCAGATTTTAGCAACCTCGGTGGCGTTGGAAAGAGGATTCAATTATCTATCATATAATAGGTAATGGGACACCTAATTAATTTTGTCCTAAGAGTTATGACCATTTGAAGTTAACGCAATCAACAATTTTCCTCTAACTGGCTGCTGACCCTCATCTAGGTCAGACCTACGGACCGTGCATCGAATGACGGTCCGTGCTGGTCGACCATAGTTCATGTCAGAGGCTGGGTAAAGGAGTCTTGATCCACGGACATAGACCATAGACCGTGGTCTAACCTATGGACCTTAGGTCTGTCCGTGGGTCGAGACTTAGCCAATTTTCTAAGCTGGGTTTTTGGTAGGGGCTGCAGTGGTGAACCACAGACCCACAGACCCACAACACGGGCTGTAGGTCAGACTACGGTCCGTAGGTGGCAACCGTAGGTTGCACCTACAACTTCTAAAAATCTACATTTTGGTCTATCTAGGATACATGGTGTTACACTATTGGTATGTCCTCATGGATTCGAGGACAAGTACTTGATGTTTCATGTCTTTCTTTGTAATAGACTATTTCTAGACTTTCTATTGTAAAGGGCCGTGACCCTATTTTTGTTTTTAAGATGTTGTTTTAGATAGCCATGTGAGACAATAGACTTCCGCTGTTTTAAATAAAAGTTTTGATTGTATGTATTAAAAGAGTTTTAATTCTGTACCATTTTCCTTATATCAAATGTTATGAATGCTATGAGGCTTGTATGACAGTTTTCGGAGTCTTGTACGCCGTGTCGCTTCCGATGTATAGGCTCGGGTTGTGACAATTCAGGATGTATCAGCTACATCCTTTCGATCCCCTCTCTGCTAACCAACTTTGTTGGTCACAATTTGGCTCAACATCCGGATAGCCTCACGAAACGCAACATTAGTGACCTCTCCTTGGGTTGCACTTCTGTTGCATTGGGTACCCCTTGATCCTCAATATTCCTCTTAGTAGGATGACCTCAGACATCTCTTCGAGGAGGCATGATCTGAAAGAAACACGCAAGAACGAGTTAGAAGGAAACTTCATAGATTTAAACTCTATCGCACCGAAAGAGTATGAAAGAGGTGAGACAGTTCCTAAATGTTGCAGCTTCCTAATTATAGATGTGACACACTTCACACCGATAACTAGGACTCTACAGACATGGCTTCATAGACACCCTAGGAATGTTGAACTCTGATACAAAGTTTGTCACTCCCCTAGCCTATACCCTAGACGTGGCCGACACTCGAGAACCATTGCTGGCCCAAAGTGAACCCTTGGCTTGGCTTACTACTCAGCGGAGGAATTTACTCAACATTTAAAAGAACTCGAAAGATAAACTCATGTACTAAACTCAGATGTTATGAAGGAAACATTCAACTGGCCAAAGGGGTAACTAAAGTCTTTAAACATTTAAAACTAAAAATGGAAAAGACACATGAACTACTATCTATCTATCTATGAAGCCTCTAATACTATGAGGGATGTCGCGACAAGACCTCCGATCATCCTAATAAATTGGAATGATAAAATATAATAAGGGGATCCTCCGGAAGCAAGGAGCCTCACCAAATAGCTCTAGAACTCGACTGGATCAACGAAGCGTTGGATGCTGATCCTGGTTATCTGTATCTGCATCATAAAAGATGCCAGCCAAATGGCGTCAGTACATGGAATGTACGAGCATGTGAGGGGAAATCTTAAACAAGACATAAGATTGAACTGGAACTGAAAGAAACACTTACCTTGTCTCAACTCAACTCAGGGATACTCAACTCATTTCAATATAAAACAGTAGTAAAGAATGCATTATAAAGAAAGGCTTTTAAAACAGTAGATAACAACTTCATATATTTCAAAATACAATATACTCAGTTTGTATGCAACAATACAAAATAAAATTTGTTTGTATATGAAAATACAAAATAAACTCTGTGGGAGATTCTCTAACCGACAACCATCACTATGAGCTATGTGATGATACAACGTCTAGCCCACACTGCCAGAACTGTCCTATGCTTTTCCGGGGTATAGAACCTACTAACTAAGTGGATGCACTAGTGTATGCTAAAAAGCAATAAGGAATCATCTAAAAAGTATAACCCTTTCTACTAACGATGGCTACATGGTTTATGGGGGATGTGAGTTGTTAGAACTCTCCTCTATATCGGTGCTCAATAATACTCCCAAAATATAACTTAGCTCATTATGTTTTAAATAAAACATTTCCTCTTCCTCATCTTTGAGATTATTACTCAAAAGGTTTCTCTAAAAAGAGATAATACTGAAAACTGTTCATGAACTCTTTGGAGATCGGTGTTTCCTCTCATCTTAAATGTAAAAAAAACATTTTTCTTGGGAATACTTAGTTCACATATATCATTTTAAAGAAAATGAACTTAGCTCTTACTCTTCCTCAACTCAATGCTAAAATCTTAAAACAAGTTTAAAAATAATTTGTAAAAAGTCTTCTTAAAATGACTCGAAGAACTCTCATGACTTGACTCTTAGCTCTACCTTGAATTTGAATTATGAATTCAAGGTTATGATTCACATTTTGAATGATTTATAGATGTTTAGAAGTAGTTTAGAGTAGTTAGAACCAATAGGGAGTGAAGCTACACTTTAGGAGAACTTAGACGGGTAAAATGACGGAAAAAGGGTGGGAGCAGACAACCTGGGTGCACTGCTGGCACGGGGCGCCTACCCCTAAAGTTTAGAGACTCATTTCTGGTGCACTGCTGGTGCATCCGTGCCACGCCGCGCCACCATTGCCCTAGACAATTTCGACAAATTTTTCTACTCGTTTTCTGTCCTTAATTCGACTAGAATCAAATGGTTTCTTCCTCAATCACTTAGAATTGAATACTCAACGTATGTACATGATAATCTACTCGAAATAACCCTCAAAACACTAATACTTATCTCAAGAGCTCTTCGAAATCCTAACCATCAAGATTATGAGAGCTATTCCAAGAAAACTCAACAAGAATTCAAATCCTTCAACTTTAAGAACGAATTTGTATTGAAAAAAACATGATTGGCATGTGGGTAAACGAACCCAACACTATGAGAACTCACATACCTTTTAGGGATCAAACCCTTGGTGAAAATCCACAAAAAAACCTCAAAAACTTGACGAACGCTTGAATCTTTTCATCTTTTATTCTCTTTTGTTTTCTTGAACTCTTTTCTAAAACCCTTAGCGTATTTTGATTTGGGGAAACTGAACCAAATCAGTTTAGACCGGTAATTATTTACTAAAAATGCTTAAATCTGAAAGGGTAAGGAAAAGACCAAAATACCCCTCATATTTTTGGGTTTCTTTCCTTATTTGGACAGCCTGACTTCAAACGGTCATATCTCCCTCATATGAGCTCAAAAATTTGCAAACTTAGTGGCGTTGGAAAGAGGATTACAAGACCTTTCATTTGATATCTTATGGGCCAACTAACTCATCCTATAATGAAAGTTATGGTCGTTTGAAGTTGATCCAAAACTCACAACTTAAGCATAACTTGAAAATTTCAGATTTAGTTTATTTCCAATTTAGTTCTTCCTATTTTTGGCTCTTTCAAATACCGAGGTGTTACAACAATTTTGTGGTGCAGTTCAAAAATACAACACCAGAGCTCTTTGATGCAATAAGAAAAGTTAGAGATGAGCTTCAACTAGATTTAAATTTTAAGAAAAAACACAACACAATAGAATCATATTTCACTAAATTATCTTAGATATATTTGTAATTTTAAAGAATTATTAATTTATGATATTAATGGGATATATAGGGGTCTTCTAGAAATATATTGTCTTATTATCTTATCGAAATTTGTGATTTTTTCCAGTGGCCCAAGTCGGGATCGAAGGAAAATATTACTTTAGAAAGATTATTAATTTACCGAGTATTAATTTATAGAGGTTTTACTGTAGTTTCAATCCCCTTGAAGTTTTCAATAATCATGTAGGACTGTAGGTCTATCGTGTGGTGCATTCATAAGTCACCTACCATAATTTAAATAATCTAGCCCCTACATAAAAATGCACATCTTCCACACATCACTATTTATTACTCGAACAAAAACTCAATCTTCGTAGAAGTCACTAATAAACATCTAGTGAGCTGGTGAAAAATCAGTTCACATTGCATATTCATTTCTAAATTCAAAGGCGAAAAACCCTACTACATTCAAAATCGAACCAAGGGTCTATACGAGATGTGTATTTTTTCACCTTTCTTATATCTTTCCCATAACACAAATTTCAAATACTTTGAACTCTTCAATATACCAGACTCTTATTCATTTCGATAGCTGGCTTACCAATCTTATTCTTTGACAAATAATCCATGACATTTTACCTTATACTCTAAACCAACACTTTTAAGTGAAACCCTTCCTTGGCTCCTTTAACAATCAAAAGTAACAAATGTTATGATCCAAATCACGCACAAGTCCTTCAAGATGCTCAATCCCTGATTCTATCAATCATTTCTTACCTCACCAATCCATACCATGATAAAATTCACTTTCATGAATGTAGACTTGCAATGAAAACTTAATTTTTTTTCCAACCATGTAAATAAATTCTCTTATTGATCAACATTAGCTCATATCTTGGAGATTTATGGAACCACATATCTTTGCTTATCGGTGATCGCCTCTCCATCGACCTTACCATAAACTTTGTTAAGAGAAATCCAATCGTACCAATTACCAAACTTTAAATCACAAAAATACTTATCACCACACTCAAGTCGAACGTCTGTAGACTTCTTCCTCAAATCTTATCCAACCGTTTTAATCAATTTGATCAACCTATGAAACTATTACCATAACCAGAGCAAAACGAATAGAACCACGTGTCTCTGGTCCCAATTCCCGACTCTCTAAATATACATCTTTGTCCCTTGCAATTAGAGTAAATTTTCTTGTTCTTACCTCTTTTCGAAGGCTAAACTACATCCCACTAATTCCCTCCATTTGTGACTCTATTCATTTCAATTATATTCTAGTGGTGTCTCAAAATATCCTACAACTTTCTATACAACCACGCTACTAACCAATTAGTAGCACCACAACTTTAGATACGTGCAAGTCATTAGTATCACACCAAATTCATTTAATAAAAAATTCTTATCATATGGTTGCATCCTAATCATGATCTATCAAATTCTTACTAACGTTATGCTCAGTAGTCATTGCCATCATCACAAAGTCAAGCTTATTATCAACATGACACCTTAAACCAGCTATACAAACCAAATCCAAAGGACTCACTCAATTTTATATGCACTTTTTAAATAAAATCTTTAATTGCCTTCACTTAACTATACTCGTTGGAAATTTTCTTTTCCCATAAGCATTTCATTCCGATATCAATCCACTCTCTTGGAGTTTACGATGAAATTACTAGTCCTCATTTAGAATCCTCGGGATACACTTCATAACCTAACACATTATTACCATACCAAAGATGCACCACTGCAATCTTCCTTATAGACAATGCTTAACCCATCAGTCCATTGCAACAAGCTAGTTGATTTCTCAAATATTAATGCAACATCAATCTCGCTATACGAGCATGTGGTACAACTGATAACTCTTTAAGTAGTTAGTATTCACACTTAACAATCGACATATCTATTTTCATATGCCACTAGTACTATATCTCGAGAGTCCGTTATAGTAGTCGTATTATGACCATCTTTGATACACACTCAATCTATAAAATGGAAGTAGAGGTTCTGACTACAATTGGCGCAACAACCTTCCCATCATTCACTAAGAAACCCATAAATGTCATGACAACTTTACTAAGTGTATTTTTCAAAGTTGGAGTGTTCATTATCTAGCCATTCATTTAATTATTCCACTTTGAATTATCGAACCACTTCAAATATTATTTATACCACACAAGTACTATTCCTTCTACTGAGGTAGCTAACCTGAAAAACAAAACACGTTCATGATGTCCCTAAAACCATTATTCAACCTCATCATTTGCATATCCTCAAAATGCATCATCAAGCCGTCACCCTACTTTACCCCTCCGAATCGCTAAAAATTCCGAATCTGACCAAACATCTTTTGTATAAGTCTATCCTTTTTAAATCAAATTTAACCTCCAAGTCATACATGACACACCAACGAATCATATGAAAAACCACGCAGGAGTCATCACTATAATAGAGAGAGTGGAATGAAGTGATAAGAATCAAGTCGGACCAAGGACGCATGATAAAGATTCAAAAAGTGAAGATTTTTTCTAAAAGTCACTATAGCCTCTCGAAGATAAGTACAAACGTCTTTTTACCGATCCTCGAGACTCTACTTAGACTCGACTTGTATACACGTGAGCCCTATGAACCTAGGGCTCTGATACCATTTTATCACGACCCAAAGAGGGCGTGATGGGTCGTGATAACACTCGTCTTATCTCACCAAGACAAGTCTGCCTAAAGTCCAAATATCACAAAAATGCGGAAGTAAGACAGATTGAAATCTCAAAATATCATAAGTGTAGATAACGAAGTAAACTTAATAAAACTCTCAAAACCTGGTTGTCACGTGTACAAGCCTCTAATGTATTACAATGGATTTGAAAGAAGAACACAAGTCTCAAATGATGTTGTCACTAAAGTAGAACAAGATCATAAATAGGAGTAAAAAGGTCCATTGTGATGAAAAACAACTGCCTCACAAATCTCCATAGGGAGTCTTAGAAAAGAAGAGAATAGAAAGTATCACAAAGATCTGGGCTCGTAACCTATAAAAATGTAGAAGCAAGGGGTGAGTACCAAACCATACAATACTCAACAAGTGAACTTCTAAACACAAGAGAAGGGAATAGAATACATATACTCTTTACCACCCCAACCGAACCTCCACAAATACAACCTGCATAAAACTAGTCCAACCTAACAGTTCACAATTTACATAGCTCATAGCTCAACAACAACACTATAAAAATTATATATCCTCAACAACAAACTTAATATTCATCAATCACAAATTCCATAAAAAGGCACTCACAAGATCAACAACACACAAGATCAAGTTCACCAATGATAAAGATGTGCAATGCAATAAAAAGCAATGTCAAGTATAATGATGTATGTATGACCTAACGACACACACCCACTGTCTCTTAGTCCGGGACCCATAAGGGATAAATCTGCCCATGCATCCATTGCAGCGTGCGACACGACCCTCGATAATAAAATTTATGGCGGCGTGCGACACGTCCCTCGATAATCAAATCCATTGCAGCGTGTGACACGTCCCTCAAATCATAGTATCCATTGCGACGCACGACACGTCCCTCGAAATTGTTCATTCTTTTTAATTTCTTATTTCCTCAATTCACATAACACTTATCACAACCATGTCTCAGAACAATGCAAATGACATGTTCACACAAATAATGATGAGATGCTCATTTCATAACAACGCATAATTCAGAATAACACAATCGTGATACAACATCAACGATTAATCAATAAGCCTTTCAAATTATTTTCAACACACCACGCACCAATAATTAATCATATTTCCTTTTATTACCCCTTTTTCATCATTAGAATTATTCAATATGGACAAGTCAACCCATCACCAAGTCCCATTACTCCCCAACACATACTACAAGGAAATACACTATGCTATACACTTAACAAGGGTTGAGAAAAACACTTGCCTTAATTAATTGAACAATCATTTTGGGTCTTGAGTTTTCCCCTTTCGTTGAGCTTTCAAATCAGTGCAATCTAATCAAATAAATAGCCATAATAAGATTTCTAAACTAACAACACCCATGTTACTATAGTTTTACCCTTGACCCAAAAACTCACTCAACTCTATAATCAACTTCCTAATCTTGATGCCAATTAACATGTCAAGTCTCATATTTCTTAAATTTCAAGCCTAGGGTTAAATCTTAATTCCTTCAAATATCATAAATTTAATAATTTTAATATAATATAATACACATAATATTGGATTTTATACCTAACATGTCAACTTACTATAATCAACAATACCCATATTCCACACACCCTAGATTCCAAATAATTAGTAAGCCAATCATTGGCCCTATTGATTAGGAACTTTAATTCCTATTTAATATTTGCTATTATTTGTAGCGTAGCCCTTAATCAATATTTTGAAAGTTTTGTTGACAATTTTTTTCCACAGAAACCCACCAATAGTACATACCTACCATTGGGAAAAATTGATCTCAAACAATTTAAACACTTATTTGTTACCATTAACAAATATTAATAATAAAATAATAATAATAATAATATAACATCTATGCATACACCCAAATTCTCAACTATCTTAGGCCAATACTCTAACATGATAATTCAACCACTGTTTCCATACTATTACTGCCAATAGTTGGCGTATTTTATTGTTGTTACAATATCACAAATTATCACCCTTATTAATTGACTAAATATAATTTAAAAAGGAATCATCAAATTTTAACAATTACCTGAAAGCTTCGACAAGTGATGAGTTTCGTTTCGGCTCTCAATTGCCCGCTTTTGTTAAGCGGTGTGATTTTTTTTATTTCTCCTTAGTTATAATTTAAAAATTGTTAAACCCTTTTAACTTATCTCAACATATGGGCCAAGTGGTATAGAGTATTAAAAAATTATGAACTTGGCCCATTAACCACTTATTTAAAATTTTCTCACTAATTAATTAACCGTAGTTAAACGAGTAGCTCAAAATTCTCAAATAACCTTCACCGGCTAAATATAAATGACTCGAAGCAATTATTGAAAGGGATAAAATGATATTTCGGGTCATTAGAAGAGCTCCTTCACGACATGTTAGACCGACTGTGGTAGCCTAGACAGGCAGTGAAAGCCTCCGTGAAGCTAGTCCGTCAACTTTTAAGTCAGGGGCTTTTGGGTCTTTTCTCAATTGTTTTAATTCAATTATATGTGGTTTTACCATTTACCCAAAGCCCTATATAAGGATTTTTACCCCCAAATCACCCAATTCAATTCATTCTCTCAATTTTCCAAAAGAAGAACAAGTTCATCCTCCCCAAATATTTCTCTCTCTAAGGAAGAAGAAAAAGTCAAGTTAGGGTTTCAAGATCAAGTCTCCAATTCACCATTTCTTGTGGGCTTTGAACTCCAAGGTATGATAGTCTTTATTTATGGAGATCTTTTCTCCATAGAGTTCCTAAATTCCTCAATTTACAAAGTTAGAAATCTCTAATTGAAGTTAGGGTTTTCTTCCATGTCATGGTTCCTTTCATTGTTGATATAATTGATTGTTTTATGAACTATTATGCATGAATTGAGATAATCCTATGTTTTAAAGATGAATTCCCATGAACCCATGCTTAACCCATGTTTTTTAGACTTTGATGATATAATGTGAGTTTCGAACTATGAAAGATGTTTTTATAAAGATTTACATGTTCTTATGAAATTGATGAAGTATGATATAAGGAATTTGAGAGTAAAGAATAAATGTTGTTGTTGATTGTTGTGAAATGATTTCTCACATAATACTCAATACATGAATGTGAAAGGTTTTGTCACATAAAGGATTCCTAGAGTTGAAAGGACTTCTCAACTAAACTATGAATCAAGTTTAGGAGCTATTATAATGGTAAGACTAGAGGCTATTACCCATGTCCCCATAGTAAAAGACAAGAGGCGATTACCCATGTCCCTTAAAGATAAGATGAATATGATTGATGACTATTCTGTGAGAATTATGCTTAGTACCGAGTGGACAAGTGGCGATTACCCGTGTCCCATAAACTATGTGCCATCATAGGTTGTCTTAGATAGACATTAGCTAGTGGATCCACTTAAGCTAGAAGATCATGGTTCTTACCTTGTCAAGTGAGGACACCTGTTTTTAGTGTTGGGTAAACACCATATTCCATGTTATAGCTTACATGGTCTCTATGTCGGTTAAGGCTAATTTCAATAACAATAATGATGAACTAAGGTTACTTCAAGAAGTATCTCACAAGTGTTGAAAGATGAGTTTTACTTGCATTTGACCATGATTACTATGATGTTTTCTAACCTCTTTCTTATGGTTTTAAATTTGTCTTTGCATGACATGAAAGGTCCTTTTCAGAATGATTTGATAACTCTATGCATTGCTACCATACTTGGTACATTTTTTTACTAACGAATACTCTTGCCTAGATTGTTTTTCAAATGTAAGGTCCGACGCTCCGATTTCACATCCCTGTGGCTAGTCATCACTTTGGTTATATTGAGTAGTGGTGAGTCCTCATGTTCCGAGGACCAAAACTTTTATAACTTTTCGTCTTTACTTTACAAATTTGTATGTGATGGCAGAGTTATGTCCCGATCACTCTTGATGTAATAGATGGATTTCGAGACTGTGTAGACTTTGGCTTCATTTTTACAAAACTATTTATGCTATGAATTTTTTGTTAAAATCTTTTTATTTTCTATTATCTTGTTTATGCATGCTAAATGGCTTGTGTAGGGTCTATCGGAGTCCTATACGCCATGTTACGCCTAGGGTATACTTTGGGTCGTGACAATAGGTTCTTATAAGTATAATGTTTTTTGTTCAAAATCTAAGAGGGAAATTGGAAAGTCATCGGTACGATTGTAGCACAAGATTATATAAATGGTTCCTCTTTATGATGCTATGGACGGTTGTACGAAGTGCAAGGGGTAAAATTTTATCTTGATTATCGAAAAGGTATAGTTTCAAATTTTTGTGCTAGTGCATTTTGTATGTGTTGAATGAGACCGAGTAGAGATAGTTGTTTTCGACTGACTGAAAAAAGAATTTTCTCTAATGTATTAAATCTACTTATATTCTTAATCTTGATATAACTATTATGATTTGTATATGCTAATTATCGTTTTGATTTATTTAAAGGTGAGATTTTGAGATGAGTCAATATGCCAGGAGGTAGAATGGATGATAATAATATATATTGGTGAAATAATAAGTTACTAGATTGAATACATGTCTCAATATAGAGATTCATGATATGCCTTTTTGAGAGGCTTATAAGTTTTCATCGTGTCAAATCTTGAAAGTGAATTTATGAATCGGACACATGAAATAAGTTAAGGAGTGCTCTAAAGGAAATTAATCATTGAATTAAATTTGTTAGTAATTTAATTTATTGATTCATATCTGTAATCTTAACATGTGGAATTACATAAGTGTTTAATGGAGAATTTAAAAATATAAATGGAGGAGTGCAATTACGAATTTCTAGTGGAATGATTTATAATTTATTATGGTAAGAACAATTAAAATTAATTATTTATAATTATTTCCACAATAGGAAGCCTCAGTAATTAATTGTGTGGTCCCTACAGTGCCCATATTTAACTAAAACTTAGAATCCTATTTTCTAAGTGGAAAAGGAAAGTAACATGTGTTTTTCTTGTTTTCAAGAAAAGCTTGGGTTTTCTTCTCCCATTTTAATTGGGAAGAAATCTCTATAAGTAGGGTTTCTTATAACCTAGAAATGAAGAAGGTTTCTATACAATATTTGTCCACCCAAGTATTGAGAGAGTTTGAAAGTGAACTTGAGA
The DNA here is from genome assembly GCA_029582725.1 of Solanum chiquidenum. Taxonomy (NCBI): domain Eukaryota; kingdom Viridiplantae; phylum Streptophyta; class Magnoliopsida; order Solanales; family Solanaceae; genus Solanum; species Solanum chiquidenum. Next base: position 12,971 of record JAJOOS010030804.1, read on the forward strand.
TCATTGTTGAAGACTGCAAACTGTTGTCTAACTTGTGGAGTCACTTGAAGATTTGTCTAACTTATGGATTCTCTTGAAGATATATGCTCACACTTCAAGAGGTAATTCTTGAATTAAATTTTAAGGTGTTTATGTGTTTTTGCATGATTATATGTGTTATAGCATAAACGTATCAGTCATCTATTATTCATGTAAGCAGTATGATTTTGAAATACTTGCGTTGTGCATATAGTTTTCCAACAGTGTAAGAGGTCAATGTTCAATTAAATAACCTAATAGAGATTAGGGTCAATCCCACGAGGAATAAGGTCTAGACATAGGCTAATTAAGTGTTGATTTTACTTTTAGTTTGGTTATTTCATAAAAAATGGCGAGTTTTGTAACACAAAATATCAATTGATTGAATACGGTAACAAGTAACCAAGTAAACATGATTGAATGTTTTGTAAAATTAATAAAAGACTAAACTAAGTTATATGTGTTCCCACAAGTTCTTAATGCAGTAAACCTTATAATAGTAACCCTATATAACTTTTTACATGGAAAGTCGGTAAGTTAGGTATCTCTTAAGTGATTGGTCATCCAAATAGGGAATTTCACCATCCAACTTGGTCGGTCTACGAGTGTGTGCGACATAACCCTTACCCTTGAACCCATATTGTTCCTCACAGATATGGTTCAAGCTACTAGATAGAGGATTTTCACGCCAAATCTCTGTAGTTTAATCTCTTTTCCCATTCATTACTTCCTTGGTCGAATAGGTAGGAATAAGGCGGGTTCTAACATTGTGCACCGTTAAAAAGAAAATAAAGTGAAGAGTTCAACAAATACATGCATAAATAATATTCACGAATTACTAATTATTAGGTCTACGTTGTTAATTCCTCATGGTTCCCACAACCCTAGTTGTGAATTTAGTTACTCATGCTTTGGTAATCACAATTCATATTAAGTATGTCAAAATAAATAATGAACTTACAGTTAGAGTAATTGAAATCTGGAATCTTTAATTGACGAACAAAAGCTATTTTATAAACCGGTGCTTCAAGAAATAAATGGAGAAAGTGTTCACCAAATAATTTTCAATGCCAAAAACAAAGTATTAAATTGTCTAACTCCTCAAAAATGTAAAATAAAATGAATATTTATAGACATCTACCTAAATAAAGTAGGAAAAGGAAACGTAGGAAAATGTGGCTCGCCAGTCACTTCTACGGTTCATAGGAATTCCTACAGCCCATAGGAACCTCCCGTCAAAAGAGCTCCGTCAAACTTTGCATGACTCGTATTTGTCTTCTCATGATTTTTAGTATTGGACTCAATTCTATGATCTTTCTTTCGACTCATAGAACTTCCTAGGGCTCGTAATATGGTCTCGTCATTTTATACTTAGCCCCAAATACCCTTGCTACAATCCATGACTCATTCCTGAGGCACATAGAAAAGTCTACGACTCATAGGTTAAGTTATCAAAACTCAAAAACTCTGTTGCCTTAACCTTTTTCATTCCAACCAATCAAAAACCTATTTTCATGAAAAATACAAGAAACATACTATAAAATCAAATAGTAAATGCTTAAGAGACATGCAAAACACCAGGTTTAATGAATTATAAGTACTGTAAATCCACGGTACATCACTAACCACTTGGTTGCTTCTTCTGTTAGGAGAAAAGAAACAACCTCAAATGTATGCCATCTTTTGAAATATTCTTGAAAGTTTAAAGCCCACAGATATCCACAAAGTTCCAGATATGTACATGGGAGTCTCCATGAGCAAGACCTCCAAATATTCCTCTCATATAAATAAATTTCAACATCGTTACAATTACATGAAACATAGCTCTCCCATTAGCAGGGGGTGATTGGATTACTCCTATACTCTCGATGACATTAATATGCATGTCGTCCATGTCTCCAATGTTACCATTTTTCTCATTGTGGCTAGCATTGTCACTTCCATTTACACTCATATTTCAACCTACAAATGGGGAACAACTAAACCAAACATAAATATATTCTACTACAAACAATCAACTTCATAAATTAACTTAACAAACCGAATTCTTAGCCAACACTTCCCTGTCATGGCGTCATTTTTTATAATGCTAAAATTACTCACAAAAATAATTAATTTAGTAAGTGATCGCTAATAATAAAAATGTCCAACAATAGAGTCGGGGATGAATCTCACCAGGAGTAATCTAAGACAAAGAATTCAACAAGGAAAATAAGATGCAAACTAATTTCATTCTAGCGATTAGGACAAATGGGTAGATGATGTAATGACCCGAGAGCACCCCCTAGCCGTTACATGCGTATTCGACCTCTCGGAGGTCTTATACAAGCCTTAACATTCATTCATCGAATAGATCATAAAAACCACTAAGAATTTAAAACTCTTATTCAATAAAACCATAAGACTTCAAGAGTCAACGATATTTGAAGACATCAATACGCAAGTGGAACTACTAAGTCTCTTTAGCCAATCATAGACAAGAACTTAAAACGTACCAAGGGACATGACCCTTTACAAATGAAATAAAACTTAAGTGTCTATTACAATGACTAAGAAACTTCTAAACATAATCCTCGAATCTTGAGGACATACCAAAGACTTGGAAGAATGAAGCAATCCAAGCAACTCCAAGGCACAATCTCCTCCTAGTTACCACAACCTACACTTGTAGTAAAATAGAAGAAAGGGGTTAGTACAACACACATACTAAGTATAGGGATATGCAAAATATGCTAAAAAGGACATTTCTTTTGGAAGTAATGCTTTCATGCCATTTTGATAAATTCTCATGAACATCAACATAATAGGCACCTTACAAGTCACAACCAACAATACAAAGTCATATGCTTCACAATACATCATAAACATACATAACCCATTTACCTTTACATTCTTGCCTTGGACCTCCACCTTA
>JAJOOS010030805.1:0-23044 GCA_029582725.1 Solanum chiquidenum
CAACCCCCCCCCACCGCCCCCCCCCCCCGCCAACAACCCCATTTTTTTTGGGAGGGTTTGCGAGTTGGGTGTAAGTTACAGCAAACACTACACTTAAATGAAGTCCTCCACGCACTATTTCAGTAAGCAAAGTACTAAGAGCTTACCATAGCCAGCATAATCACGGAAGACTATTATAACTGGTAAAAGAGGGGGATTACTACCGGTAGCCTATATTATGCAAGTAACCCTGCTTATGAAGTGACAATCAAGTAAAACTAAGATCAGCATCTAAAGATATGTAGACAGAATTTTGAGGCAGCCTCGATCTCTTTAAACTTCTATACAGGCAACCATCAGTAAGGTCAGGAAACACTTGTACCTATAAGTAGGCTCAAATACTTTGACATCCTTGCATTCGTCAATGTTAGGAAATGAAGAATGATGAGCAAGAGCATGGACCAAGTATGGTAGAATATATTCTGGATAAGGAACTGGGGTAATAGCTTCAGATTGCACAGAAAGTTGACGTGCCTTCCCCTGCTGATAGATCTGGATAACATCACTTAAGTTGCTCTTGATCTGTCAATAATTGGGAGATGACAAATTCATAACAAGTATAAACATATAACCAAGAGAGCCATGCCAGTACAACAATCACAATTCACACCTCTTCAAAATCTGGCTGCTGAAACTGCAAATCAAGTAAGAAGGCACAAGTATACTTCGGGTCCAAATAACGATCCTTCAGGTATTGATGGACTTTGTTGAGGAATAACTTCTTTACTTGAGGGAAACTGGCCTAGTAGCATTAACAGTTAAAAAAAATTATTCAAACAATTTGTCTCTAGAAAGCAATTGCTGAAAATTGTTGTGTATGAGGGACATCAGCGCAGTGGGCCCCCCCCCCCCCCCAAAAACTTCACCTCTGATGTCCCAAGAGTAAGGTAAAAGGCATCCACAGGAATCTTGTGGTCCCAGTGCTTTGATAGACGAAGCATAGCTTTTGCTGCAGCAAGTCTTAAATGGGCCTTATCAACAGAACTGCAAAATGGCAAAGATAAGAGAAAGAGAAGCCAAATCTACTGTAGAAAGAAAGCCTTGTAACAAACTATGCAAAGCACATCCATCTATTGCCACAACCCCCAAAAGAGGATAATTCCTGCACAGTAGCAGTACCTTGACTTAATTTGAATTGAGATTTCCCCAAAAGAGAGTATGTTTTTCAGGATTCCCAACAAGTCATCAATCCCCAATCGAAGGTTAGCATCCTTCACTGGTAAATAGCTTTTGACCAGTGTCTTAATTCCAAATATCTGTATATCAATATTGAATGAAAATGCCAATTTATCCTTTAGAAAATAGTCATAATTCTGAAAATCGTAACGGAGATAACCAAACAGTAAAATCTGACCTTCATTGAACAGATCTCACTTCGGTCCTCCCAACTTTCTTTGGCTTTACCTTCAGATGTCTGAAAAGAATAGTTTGCCTTTAGATGAATGCTAAAAGAGGAGGTAAACAATGTCGCAAAATTTGGCATTAATTCAAGAGGCATACATGACTAAGCTCCAATATGTTTTTCTTTATGAACTGCTCAATCTCTTTCTCCCTTGTCTCAAAGACTGGCATAGCAGTCTGTGCAATACATCCAAGAGATTGTAGTACAGCAGGTAAATGTGACTTCTCTTCTAGCATATCAACAAGTCTCTGCACATTACACAGGTAATGTAATACCCAAATATTTCACCAACATATGACAAAGATAAACCGAGAGAGAGAGGATAAATCAATAGGCAGTAATTTGTATGGGTATAGTGAGATTATGACCTACCTTATATAGAACAGACAATGACTTGAGTCCATCGTCCTTCATTATTGATGCAAGTGCATGTATAGCATACTTGGCCTGCCTCCGGCTTCCCTCCAAGCAAATCCTCTCAAGCATAAGGTCTAAAGACCTGTAAGTTGCAAGCATAATGCTTCAGTATATCGCAGCAAGGAACTAAAGCATAAAAGCTTCAAATGTGAACCTTGAAGAATCTCCCAATTTTTCCCGGATGGCTGCACCAGCCTTTGCCAAAACATGCAAGACACCTTCTTTAATTATCTCATTATCATCTTCAAGAAGATGTATCAAATCTTCCTCAATTCCACTAAGTAGAAATGGACAGAAACGTGCAAGAATCTGCAATGTTCATCAAAGAAAGACATGAATTGAAGAAAGACACAGAAAAGGTCATTATGTACTTTCTAAAACATGGATAATTTGATTTCATTCTAAAAAAACATGGATAATTGATTAAATCAGAGATGACACTTTTGTAGTGACATCTGAAGGTAGCAATGCATCGAATTGCTCACAATTTATAGGGCACTTAGGCCGACTCTTGAAGATGTGATAGTTCTGCAAGCAAGACAACCATAGATGCCAAGGCACCACTATTACCAGCTAAAATTTACCAGAATATAGCCTATAGGGCATGCCTACTAAATAAAACCCATTTCAGGCATCCAATGCTTCAACCAAAAGTGCCTTCCATTTCAGTTCTCTATTTTATAGGTTACAATAAAGTCTAGCAAGCAAACATAAGGATAAAAAATATGCATTTATATAGACGAAGCAAGTTAGTGTTAAATTACCACAAGAAGATGTGTGCAAGACAGAATCAAATCAGTGCTTCCAGCAGATTTCTGTATGTTAGTCTCCTGGAGAATTTCTTTTACATGTTCCTTGTTGAAAAGTATATATGAGCACTTCATAGAAAGTGTGCCCAGGAAGTCGTAGAGCCGATGCTTTTCACCAAGGATCTTAAGCAATTCATCCTGATCAAGAAAACATCATAGGAAAAATGTCATGTACTCATACATACCTAGGCATTTCAGCGGCTTTAATATATCAGTAGACAAAACAAGTGAGAACCTACATTATATTCAAAACTAGGTTTCTCCTTACCCGAGAACTAGAAGCTCGAATAGAGTTGCTGTTTGGATCAAGGAGAACTGTTAATATCCTCCAGACATTAGCATCTTTTAACTGATCAAGAATCTGAAAGCTCTCTTCCGCCTTCCCAGGATCAGTAAAACAACGAGACATAATGCGGAAGCAAAATACAACTTTTTTTTGAATCTCAGTGGCATCGCCATCCTGCAATTATTTTACAATGAAGTTCTGTTAGCCTTTTATTGTTCACTTTTAACCTTTTATTGTTCAGGAACAAAGAGTGGAAGAGTTACAAACCTGCTGCATCTGCCTTAAAGAAAGATACCTCCTCATCTCTTGCTGCAACCTGCAGCTCATCCAAAACTCAATGAATATGTAATTCAGGATGTACTTCAAAGGTGAGGGAAATAAAGAAGACACAAACAACATCCAGGAACACCTGACATCAAGATCGAGCATTCATGACAAACCTTTGTTTCTGCTCCAGCAGCTTCTCAAGTGCTCTAACCTCAACTTTGTCAAAACTTGAGAAAACCTTAACCCAGTTTTTAACTTTATCCTTGACTGAGAATTCATTAGGGAACAAGGATGAGCATAGAATGTGCTCAACGATGTCCGATCTGTAGAAAAAACAGCAGTCAATAATGTATTAAATGAGTGCTGATAATGGACCAGGTTAAAAAAGGTAAAATTTCTGTGTTGTAGTTTCAGATTCCAAAACTCCAATATAAGGTGTGCCTAGAGTAACAAGTTACGAATGTGGAGTCCCAACTTCAGGAACTACAGTATAACTTGGGGTTGGTGTTTCCAGTAGAAGCTTCACTTTCCAAATGCTTAAGATTCCCAAGAAAACAACCTAATACTTTAGTACTTGATTCCTCATCATTTAGCTAAGGAAATAATTGATCCATCTTTCACTTATCAAAATCATAGTTTATCATTCCGTAAAAAGCAATTCAAGGCAGCTTACCTGAAATCTTTGTCATAAAAACATCTTAAAATCCTCCCAGGGATCCAATCATAGTCGACGCCTTTAATTGAGCCACTGGAAGAGTTTAAGCAATAGATTCTGTATATATCAGCTAGCCTCTCCAGTGTGTATCTTTTAACAAGAAGCTGAATACATAAGACCATACAGCTGTCAGAAGATGGAGTAAGAATGCATTAATTATCGATGTCAAAGTAGACTAGACTCCTAAAACTAGACATGTTACATACAGATTTATCCCGAATCCGCTCTGCTACCAGCTTAATTGTATCGACCTTCATGGATGTAAGGGCATTACATGCAGCATCACAAAGCACGACAACAACTTGTTTGCGCACATTTTCATCATAATCCAACAGCCGGTCCCGGAGGGCAGCTAGAATATGTTTATATTAGATTATCAACTAAATGCATAAGTATAAAGGAAGGAAGGAAGGAAGGATTTCCAATATTCTTACAGATGATCTGAGGTGCTTCTTGTCTAAATGGATTTGACAGCAGACATCCCTTGACATGTTCAAGGACAGACATTCTGACCTCAACTATTCTATCAGTAAGTCTCTTCAAAAATTCCAAGAAAATCGGATGAAATGCCTCAGAGATAGCAGATTCCGATAGAGCAAAAAGATCCCCAACTAAGTGCACAGCTTTTAATCGTACATCCAACTGATCTGTCTGTCACATTTAAGCTTGTACATTAGATCATCAGAAGTAAGAAAGGGCAGAAAAGATCACCTATATAAATGAAGATAAAATGACTCTAGGCACATATCTTGAGTTGATCAACTACTTCAAGATTGACATCTTCAGATATTCTATAGCAAATAAACTAATAGCTATATTCCATTAAACTACACCAGCTATATTAAAGGTCCAACCAGGCAAAGAAGATAGAACAACCAAGGCAAGTAAGTTTCAATAATCGAAAATATGTTGTCAAGATATATTTGAAAACTAAAGCACGAATTAACATGATTTTCATTAGAAAATAAAATGATCTAATAACAGAGATGGGAAGAAGAAATTAATGTACCAGTAGTTCTCCTGTGATGTAGGGAACAACTCCTGATAAGATCTGAGGAGCACAACGGTAAATATCATAAATGACTTCATGGTAGTCAATTTCAAATGTTGTTGGCCTGCTATCTCCAGACATTGAAGATACAAGAAACTGCTTTATGCTGGGCTCCAATTTTCCTGAACACTGCTCTATCACCTTCATAGCAAGCCCCCTTCCGGCTATCGAAACATCCTGACAGAAAGTGTTAAAACCCAGTTCTTCAGGACAAAGCATCCAAACAAAAAAAAACTTCTGCTGATATTTCATCATGCAACACAAACACTTACTTTCTTATGACGACCTAGAACCGACAAAATGGCATGTAAAAGATCCTCCCGGATATCTTCACTCTCTTCTATGAGAACAACCATAATAGTTTGCATTGATGTCAGAATACTATCTTGATGCTCATCCCTGCATATGTGGTGTACAAGACAAAAAATTATTGAATTAGGAGGGAGGTGAAGCAACAAAAATCCAGGAGCAACAGTAGCTACATTTTTTAAATTTTGAGATAAAATTTCGTTTCACTACATATATTTTCATACCTTCATCAAGATGAATGTTTTCATCATATACCTAAATTAAGTACACCACATTTAAATATGCAGAACACTTACCTTGTTTTACCTCAATTTTTTCACATTAGTCAGTCACACTAGATTATTTTTGTTGATGTAACAGGCTGAGAAACGCTTAGAAACTATGTTGCTCGGACTCTCCAAAAATGCAGCTGCAACAGTGTCAGATCCTCCAAAAATGCACTACTTTTGGAGGATCCGACACCCAGTGGCATTTTTGAAGAGTCCAAGCAACATAGCTTAGAATTGGGGATAAAGCAAAAAAAAAAAAAAAGCTTTACCCATTGCTCTTCGCCAAAAAAACAGTTCAATATGGCTTTCACAAAGCAAAGTGGCTGGAAGAAGTTGATCAAACAATTGTGACATAATTGGGAGGTGAAATGATTGAAGTGAGAGAGTTCATAACTGGAGGAGAGTGGAAGAAACATAAGCTATTAGAGTACATATCAGGAGAGATGGATGATCATATCACGGAGAATATTAGCCCCAAGTTGACTAAATGACAGCATTAACATTATTTGCCATATCAAAAAAATATTAAATGTCATTTGCATTGTAAGGTGGCGTCAGGTCTGTGGTGGGTGGTTTTGTACTGTTTCAGATCACATTGGGTGATATCTGGTATAAGAAGAGAGGAGTCGCAAAGCTGGATATTTAAAGCAGGAAAAGAAGACCAGGCATGGGAGGTTGTCCCTTTGACCCTTATGTGGGTAGTATGAGAAGAGAGAAATAGAAGAACATTTAGACGGATTGAAATGGACTTTGTACATTTCAAAAATGGCATCTTGTATTTTTTTTTCTTTTTGATGCACCAATGAGATCCCTATTTGTATAGAAGAATAGGTGTCTTTCGTAGAATCTCATATTTTAATGTATGTTCCCTGCTCATTAGAATTCTGCTTGAAAACATGAGCTTTTCCAGGATCAATAATTTCTGGTCTTTGATGACATTTAGTATCTTTTTTTAGTTAGGTAAATGATTATTTTTTTTGAGGAAGTAACATTTGTACTGTCCTTGTCAATATACACAAAGTTACCTTCTCCAAGAAAAAAATATTACTTACCTAACTAAAAGAGATACTAAATGTCATCAAAGACGAGAAATTCGTGACATTTTCTTTTAAACAGAATAAAGAATTAAAACTTCTAGCCACAGTGCTAAATTCTTCAAAAAGGCAAGAGAATGCAGCAACACTACTAGGTGACATATCTGCCACAATATTTACTGACGGGACCTTCAATACAAGATAAAGCTCACCTGACAACATTGAGAAAAGTCTGGAACATTTCATTGATAAGATCATCACATTCGAGATCCAGCATTACAACACATGATCTGTACCTTGCTAGAGTTTCTAAGATGACAACTCTTCTTCCGAAGGATGGACTATTTATATCACCTAAGCCGCTGAAAGTGCTCACAATCAAATGGAAGATGTCCTGACTCAAATCAAAGCACAAAACAGGTTTTTAGTTGCTCCATGGGAAAATCAAGGGCACATAAATGTGTCATCGAGTCTCTACCATTACTTATTATTACCTTTAGAACATCATCACTGTACGGTGCTTCAGGTGCAGTAATTCTTGTTATCTCACAGATACAGGTGGCAACAAGAAGCTTAACCTCCCTATCTTGATGCTTTAAGAGTTCTGGTTTAACTATAGCAGATTGTAAGGGCTGCATGGCTTCCAACATAGCTTTTGGCGGCGACTGCTCCAACTCAGAAAGAAATGTTGAACCTTGCTGCTTGTGAAAAATTCAATCATACATTACAAATTTGTAATAGATTCAATCAAACATTACTGCAACGGAAAGGTCAAGCACATAACTGAATCTCAAGTGTGTGATAACACAAACCTTAAAACGATCAGGAGGTAACAAAAGCAGTTTGAGAATAGAAAACTACCTCTTTTAAACCCATATGCAATAGACAATTATCCAGTATCTCTTTTTAGAAGTACAAGTAAAACCCTCATAGCCAATCGTACAAACAGAAAACAAGTTAAACCAAGTAAGATCATATTAAAAACTGAACTGGATATGTCCCTTCAGGGACATCCCCATAAAAAGGGAAAAGATGTGCTGGATACATAGAGGTTTACAAGGAATAGCACTCAAGAGAAGTGCCCAATACAAGATTCCAAAAAGAAGATACAGAGACCAAAAGACGACGACAACAATTACAAGCACACATCAACTTGCAACTGACCCAAAGAAGAAAACACCAGAAAGACCCAAAAGAAACAAAACCTCAAAAGGTTGATTTGCTCATTGACTCTTTCTCAAGAAACTGAATACCAAGACAAGAACAGTCGAACTACAGTTAGCTCAAAGTTGAGATAAGATCATCAACAGAGTAACATTTTGATGCAGCATAACCGTTAGTATGGTGTTCAAAAAGACCTATAACTAGAAAAGTAGCAGCAAGCAAAGTGTACAAAATGTTTAAATTAAGAAGGTTTCAAAGGGCACAAAAATGGTGGAAGATGATATTTCTTTACTTTTTGATTTGCAAGAATCAAGAATGTCACGTTATTTAAAGATCAAGAAAGAATGTCACATTATTGTGATTGTTGTACTTGGTCAACTCAGTCATGCATCAATAAGCACGCATTAATTAAAATAAGGACATACCAAACAGAATTATCTCCAATGTACTCCTACATCCTTTACCAGAGGTTTCGGTTCGATCATTAAAAATGGAGCCGCCTCTAGTAGGGAAAGCTTACTCGCAAAGTGGAACGTACACGAATCGGGATTAATCAGGCTCCAAAAGTGGGCACCATACACCAGGATGGAAATAACAAAGAAGGCCACAGCAAACAGAAAACTAAAGAGGCCGATCTACTCTAAAAAGCAATCCAAGCAAATATATCGACCAAATTGACCATTAACCATGCCCAATGTACAACATTTCTTTGCTATTTTGCTTTAGAAGATCCCTAGTAGAACAAAGAAGGTGCTGAAATTTGCAGGACAGATTTGGTAATTATCAGCTTTAGATAGCATGGAGCACACACCCCTGCACTGATAGGTACATATACACCATTACAACCTACTTTAAGTCGAGTAAACTTTTTATGTTATTCCTTCAATTACAATGGTGTTTGCAGGAATTATTACGGTAAGAGACTTGTACATCCGTGCAGGGTTAAGTGTGAATTATAGAGAGTCTCTACATTTAGAAAAAACATGGTATGGCATAAAAAAAATACTTAATGCTGGAATGAATTGATAGATACACAGGATTCATAAGGCAGACCCCAGTAGTTTAGGATTGAAACTTAGTAGATTGATTGATTTAACTGCAACTGACCAACGCACTCGCTAAAGACTGGTCTTTTTCTATCAGAACCTCCTGAAATTACAACTTACATCACACTAAGCTCATCCAGATGAACTCTTTGTAAAGTAGCCATTAAATGCATCCCTCTTTGAAGAGTTCCACATATTTAGCGAGAGCTACTTTGGTCAAAACCAGATACTTCTCAAGCAAACAGAATTTTACTTCAAATTATTGCTAGCACCAAAATCAGGAAATTTTGAGAGACTAGCAACATGACATAACATTTCTTCTCTGCATTAAGTTGCTATAGGCAGCTAAAACACTCTGTTTATGGTTTGGTGTAACTGCCAAGAGCCACATGGTTTCGCATCACCAATTTTTATTTTAAATACAAATCAATTAACAACTAAAGAAGAAGTTGCTCTGGATTCTTTTCAAATTGTCAATCGCGAAGTTTCCCTAAAAAAAAGTGTGACTAATATGAACTAAGATGCCTTATTTTGGTTTGAAGTTAAAATCAAGCTACATTGGACTGTGTCTATCCTAGAAGTACTATAGCAGGGTGACAAAATAATTCCAGCATTTCGGAATACAAACTTCCTAGAGCCCTGCGTATGCATAGGAAACATGCAATCTTTAAAAAGAGATCATTGTTTACACACAAAAAAAAAATAGATGATGTTTCTATTGGGTGAACTGACCACATAATATATAGCTATTCATCCAGCACAGTGTATGAAGAAGAAGAAAAAAACAGTGTAGGGTATACACACGCTTGCATATTCCTAAGAAAGGGGGAGAAACCAAAATAACCCATTTAAGCTTTAATTCAGCAAAGGAAGCTCATCTGCAACCTAAAGTCGAAACCTTTATAGTTGGATTCTTCAGTTTCTTAATTCACTTAATGGAAATTTTCCCTAAATTGAGGAAGTGGAAAAGACAAAAAGGCATGAAGAATGGTAAGAAGGAATGGTAAATAAAACCGCATGAAGAAACTAAAAATACCAAAATTTCACATTATATCAAAAAGTAAAAGGAAAAAAAGAAAGATTTATCCAATTTTACCCACTTTCAGAAAGGGAAAAACAGGAATCTGTACAACTAACCCTAATTCAACTGAAACAACAACCAAGACTGCATGAGCTTCAACTCATCACGCGAAAAAAACCAGAACACAAGTGGAACCAGTGCATTCAATGTGAATAATTGAATTCAAACAAGTTTGTTTCGAAGAATTAAGGAATTTCTTAACGCACCTTTAAGAGTTTGATAAGAGAGTCTTTACTAGTAGGAGGGTTGTCAAGCTTGGATCCGAGCTCCTTGAGCTGAAGTTGGAGCTTCGAAGCCATGGTCTCTGTCGTTTTCTGTTCCAACAGAGAGTTTTAGGACATTTAGCTCCGGAGGTGTAGGTAGGCTTTTTGTTTCGACAAGAGAGAGAGGAAATTACTTCGGAGCTCTTCACTTCAGCACATATTTATCCCCAGATTTACTCCTTAAGTTTCTTTCTTTTCATGTCCCTCTATTTAACCCTATTTCCATATCTTCCACTAAACTTCCAATTATAGCTAGCGTTTGGACATAAATTTTCAAATAATTTGAAAAGAGAGTTTTGGAAGAGGGTGGCTGGGAATAAAGAAAAGAAAGGTCATGCATATTATACTCTTTATGAATTGTGTCATGTCAATTTTCATAATGAAATTCTTGTATATACATTATGAACAAGAGAGGATGTTTTGTCACAACTAATAAGAGTAGGAAGATTCTTGGTTTGAATCTTATGTTTGATGATCAAAACAGTATTTAGTGCTTTATGTTTTAATGGTTATCAAAAAAGTTTTTATCTTGGTCTACTAACTCTATTAAGGGTTGATGGTGAAGATAGAACCTTTAGCATCAATATAGATGAATCAAAGGCGTGTGTTTGTGGTAAGGAATAGAAAGAACAGTTAAGAATTGTCGTCGCTTGTATCATACGCGATCAACTTTTTTCATTCGTTAATATGCTAGCTAGAGTATTATGATGGTATGTTTGTCTTGGTAAAGGACAAGACGAGAGAAATAAAACTGAGATAATTTATGTATGTGACATGAGTTGTGGTGGATTAGACAATAAGGAGCTGTGAGAAGTTGACAAGTTGACGGTAACGGTAGTTGGAAAAGGTAGAGGTGGGCCGAAAAAAAATTAGGGGATGATTGAACACGACATAATACAATTTTGTTTTACTATGGACATAATTATAGTTAAGTGTGCATATAATCAAAAACTAGGGTAGAAGATTAATAAATAGTCAAGTGTAAGAGACATGAAGGAGACTAAACATGAACAAAAAATCCATTGAATAGGATCATTATCCATATTTATCCATTTCTCTAGGAAAAAGGTGAGGGCTAGCCTCGTATCCTTATTAGTAGTATAGTTTCTTATTCTTTAGGGTTCGTTTGGCCATGCGATATGGAATCATGATATGATATCATAATATGAAATTATGAGATGAAGTTGAAGTTTCGTTTGGACATGCGATATGAAATTTTTGTGTTATATATTTTCTTATAAACATAAGAATTTCATGAGTCGTAAAACTATTAAAATAGCCTCAATTGTTTATTCAATTTTATCAAATAAACAAAAAATTATAAAATCACGTAATAAATTACTACAAAGATATTTGTTCTCCACTTAATTAACTATTTCATCTTACTTTAATTGATCAAACTTTAATTCAATAAAAAATATTAATTGAACATAAATTGTAGTGTACTGGTATTTAATATAATCCTCCTACATAGTACGGTTAATCTTCTCACGTTGAACTTGCATTTCTCAATCATGTGATCGAAAAGACGAACCGACATTGTTACTTTGAGCCATTTGTTGGTCAATATCATTCACAACTATATTTCCATGCTCATAGACCATAAATATTCATCACTCATTTGGTATTCTCGTAAATAATTATGTAACACTGTAAAAGTTATGACAATTTTCACTTGTGTGTCAATATCATATGGTTTCACTTGTGTGCAATTACACATTTTCAGTGCACTGATTTCATGCTAAAATCAAATATATTGGAAGTAGTGATTATCAAACATGCATAACCAATTTTGTCCCTTTTCATATTAAATTGCTTTAAATATTTTCATATATAGCCGAAAGAAAGAGAAGTATTTCTATTATGAAAAACCAAAAAAATATTACTCCCTCCTTTCTTATTTATATGCACCAAATCAACTCCTACTTTATCATTTATATTCACCAAATTAGTAAAGATAATAGTTTGTCTTTTCATAAACTGGTCATATTATTACAAAAAATAAATATATGTAAGTAGTTTCGAGAAAAGGATCAAAATCGTCAAGAATCAAAGTAGTCCTTGTCTTTTAATATGGAGCATAAATAGTCCTCCATGTTTCAAGAATTGGTACATGTTTAGTATTCTTCCAAACATTTGTCTATTTTTTAATAGAGCCTTTCTTTTGCACGTGAGAAAACATATACATGATAATTTTGTTTTCACCATTACAAATCATATTTAACCGTTTCTTCGATAACTCTGTATTCACTTGGTGGAAATCAGACTTTCCCATTCTTCTCCGTAGTATTCATACCTAATTTCATAACTTTGATTTTCCTATTATACAAACAAAAATCAAAATTTGAAGGAAATTTTGAGCAACTTAAGGAAATTCCTTTCGAGAATCACTATAAATATACATATTGTTTTTTTTAGCATTCATAAAAACAAGTGAGCAAAGGAGAGTATTGTTCTACAAAAGTTCATCCTACATACATTGTGATCAACTCTAGTTATATGTTCTTTGATAATCGTAATCAACCTTAGTTGAATTAACTAGACTTGTCATCGTAGGATATTTGTTTTCGAATCTTGCCGACGCTAACAAGTCTTTTCATTCTAGGTTGTCACTCTCCTTTTTCATCGCTTTTTCTTTTGTCACTCTTCTTCTCAAATATATATATATATATAAAAAAAAAACTTAGTCAATTCATGGAAGCAACTATTTGTCATTGTTGCGCCATAACAACATAGTTGCTTCCAAGAATCGACTAAGCTTTTAATGAAATTCAGAATGAAATTTTGACTATAGGGTTTGATCGAAGAAGAAAGGGAAGAAAAAATAGAAGTCTGATTTGATAAGGAGTTCGGAGGGACAAAAAAGATTGAGTAAGAAAGGTTCTGCTAAAAAATAGGCCGATGTTTGGAAGAATGCTAAAAATGTACCAATTCTTAAAATATGAAGGACTATTAATATTTTATGTTAAGAGAGAAGGACTACTTTGATTCTTAACTTAAACATAAAGGATAATTTTGATCTTTTTTCAAGTAGTTTCCAAAGAAAAAAAACTCAGGGCCGGGTCTGGAGTGAAACAGTGGAGGCCCAAAGTTCGAGAGCTCTCCTGTGTGCTAAAGCCCCAATGTTGAGCAACATTCTTTTTGCAATGGAAGAAGGGAAAATAATGGCAGGTGAAGAAGAAGTGGAAGTGGAAGTCGAACAGCAGCAGCAGCAGCAGCAACCATGTCCACCGCTGTCGAAGAACGCACAGAAGAAACTGTTGAAGCAGCAACGATACGAGGTCAAAAAGGCGGAGAAAAAGGCATTGCTGAAAGAGCAGAAGAAGAGAGAAGGGGAGCGCAAGCGTAAGGAATGGGAGGAGAAGCTGGCCGGCGCCACCGAAGAGGAGAAACAACAGTTGATAGAGTCAAGGAAGTGCTTAAGGAAAGAGAGAATGGACCAACGCTCAGATGAAAAAGGAAAGAAGATGCAGAGGCTCACTAAAGCTAAAGAAAATGGCCAAAATGTAGTTATTGATCTCGAGTTTGATCACCTCATGAATTCCAGTGAGCTCCATAGCCTCGTTCAACAGGTTTCTTTCTTCTTTTTTTGTTAAGTTTCAATTTTACACTAAACACATTTTTGGTGAAATAGTGCCTTTTTCACATAAAGTACTTTCGATGCTAGATTCTTGAAGCCTAAAGTCACTGTTTTTGTTTCAATATCCTTTACCTGATTTGGTTGTATAGGGTTTCTGTGACAGTTGCAGAATACTTGAACCCATGGCATGAAGCTGAATCTTGAATTAATTCTTCCTGTTTCTTGTCGCTTTACAAATGCACTTTTATCTTACATGCTCGAAGCAAACAAGCTAAAGCTATTGGACTTATGGCAGATCATGTACTGTTATGCGGTGAATGGAAGGTGTAGTTGTCCTGCTCACCTCTGGTTGACTGGCTGTCAAGGAGAAATGCAAGCTCAGTTGCAAAGACTACCAGGTTTTGACAAGTGGGTAATTGAAAAGGAGAACCGGCCATATATTGAGGCATTCCAAGATCAGAAGGAACGCCTTGTATATCTCACTGCAGACTCAGAAACAACGCTAGACGTCCTTGATCCAAAGCATATATATATCATTGGTGGGTTGGTGGATAGGAATCGGTGGAAAGGGCTAACCATGAAAAAAGCAGAAGACCAAGGGATTCAAACAGCAAAACTCCCAATAGGAACTTACCTAAAGATGTCTAGTTCCCAGGTATGTTCAGTATTGTGAATCAATAAATCATTGAGCTACTTCTCTATGTTGCCTTCAGACCCTGCATTGTAAACTATGTTAATGAGGTAATGTCTGAGTGCTTGCAACCTTCTTTATGCTTGACAATTGTGTTTGCTGGTTAAGACAATTATTTAAGGTGTGCTGCTACTCTATGTGCCTCAGTTAATTCACCTGAAAAACAGCACTGACTAGTAAGGCTCTCAATATGTTTTGAAGCTGAACACTAAAGAGATTGCTCCATTTATCTATGCTGGAAGAAAATCTAAAGACTGTTTCTTGACTTGCTATATGAACTTTCTTTAAATGCTTTGCCATGTTTCTGCAGGACATCAATGAAGTGCTATGCTTTTTTTTCCAGATAATATAAAGTTGGGTGCTTTGACCTCTCTTGTTAAAGGATGTCAATAATCAGCAGATTGGATTATTGACTCATAGTTTTCTAGAGTACTAGGGTTAGGGTCTCCATAGAGTTAAAACATCGAAATGCTTAACATATGAATGTATTCCGAGGTAAAAGACACATCACTAGCAATAACATGTATAAACTGTTAGTTTCAAATTGTTGCTGGTATTTCATAGTAATTGAAACTTCCTAGAACTGAGAGTTCAGGATCGAATTATTCAAGAGGCACTGGGAGATCATAGGACATACATACTAGTCTGAGAGACTCTGGCTATTCAGGTTTATCTTGAAGCCAAAAGAATCTTGTTTGTGTTTCCTTCAATATGCACCATTTTAAGCTATCCAGTTCTATGGTAATAATTCAATATTACCTTGAATCTTGATCAATATATCAAAGATGTTGGACCTCTAATTATCTTATATGTATTTAGTGGCACCATTATCTTTCTAGTAATGTTTTGGTTTATCATTTTGAGCATATCTGTTGTCAGAAAAGAAGCTTTTAATATAAGCAACATGATTGATCCAGTAGTGTATCATTGAAATTTGAAGCCACTAGGCAGATGCATGAATATTGAATCTTATATCTTTTGGCACAACTAATGCTGGCTAATCAACTGATATTTGTGTGCCCCATCCCCCATCCCCCATCCCCCACCCCACAACCCATCCGCTCTCAACCTATTTTAACCATTCCGTTTAAAATATGGGTCAAGCGGTTTTGAACCTGTTATAGAATGGGTTGAAAAGGGGTTCTAAACAGCTCAAGAGCCATTTGCCAGCTAATTTTTCTATCTTAATCAATAGGCATCATCTCCTGCTTCCACCTTCAAATCATCACTCTGTAATATGAAAAAGTCAGAAACCAAATGATTAGTGTAAAAGGATAGCCATAATGGTTTCTTTTATAATAAAGACATTAAATCATTTCTCCTCTACTTGAAAAGTGAGATATGTACTGTATTGAGTTGTTTCTGGCTTATGAGTTTAATTTCTTTTTTCCATGCATGTTTAGAATTTCCAACAAAAAGAACAAAATAATTGAAGTTATTACACCTCTAATTTAACATTAATTAAGAAGGCATAATACATAGATAGACACTTTAACTTGGCCTCAGCTGACACGTGACAACTAAATATTACTTTGAGAATGCACATCTAGACACCTCATTGTGTCTCATGGACACCAAATGCTGAAGTGACACATAATTGGAGATGTCTAGATGATCATTTCGTAAGTTGGAGTGTTCAACTGACACAGTGGAGACAAGTTGAGGAGTCTAGATGTGCTTCCTTAAAGTCGTTTATCCATGTATAAAAACTCTGAAACCAAATATTTCAAATCAACGACCTGAACGCTAATATGCTCAGGTCATGGGGTTCTTCAATAGAGGGCACATAAAGGTTAGGTGTATCATGGGGCTCTTGGATCTTGAGAGAACATATGATTGGTGGTAACATATGGAAAGTCTGAATGCTCCAATTTTTTGTTGTTAGACTGGTAATATGGTCAATAATAGATTCTCTTTTCTTGCCAATAAATTGTTAGTGGCCAGTTTACTATATGGTATGTGTAGAAAATTGTGAAAACACTGTTTGTCTAACATTTATTTTTCTTGTGCAGGTCCTTACAGTCAATCAAGTGGTAGAGATACTTCTGAAATACTTGGAGACAGGAGACTGGAAAACTTCATTCTTTGAAGTGATTCCACAGAGGAAAAGATGTGAGGGTGATAATGATATTGAACAGGATGAAGATACGGAAGGGAAAGATGATCACGAGATAATCAGTTTAAAAAAAAAAGATGATCACGAGATAAAAATACGTGATATTGAACTGGAAGAAGAGAGTGAAGAGAAAGATGATCAAGGTTCTAAAAGACAGTGCATTGAGAGTTGAAGTTTCAAAAGCTTCCACTAGATCCTATCAGAATAGTCGGTGGTATCATCTTTGTTCTCCAGAACTTGTCCTGGAGAGACGGCAATTATAGTGAAGTTTGCCTTATTGAGAAGGTGCTTGGCTTCAGTTTTCTTTTTGCACTATTGACTTTGTTTCTTGCTCGTGTTGTTCCTCATCTTTTTGGGTACATAAGCATGTTGGGAAGAATAATTTTGATGTATTATGCTTCAGCAAACTTTAGATGGCAAACAGATATGCTTTTTTTTTCTCGGATAGATTTGACCAAAATACTGTCCTAGCCAAGTGTTCTTCCTGCACTGTGTAATCCATTACAGAAAAGGCCCGAAGGTGTAGATTGGTTTTAAGGATTTTGCATCAAAATATAAACTAGTCACAAGCAACCACCAACCGAATACTCAAAATAGACCAGGCAGCATTATATACTATGCTAACAACCGATTGGAGAGGCCACCATTCAGCTCACTTAGTTGGAAAGAAACATTCCTAAACTTTGCAAAGAAGTATCCTAGATTAGGTAACAGAGAAACTTGAAGTTTCAACAACAGCTCAATCAATGCCTTCAGCAAAGAAACTGATCACTCCTCTGTAAGAGAGTCATCAGCACACTGAGAAGTGATCCCATCCCCCTGCATATAACTAGTGTTGGCAATTGGTGGTGGACCTGCATGGTGATGAGCTATTGGAGGCAGCAGGTGATAGGGTGGATCAAGTCAACATTAAAGACTCCCCTCTCAAGGTTACACGCTCACCACCATCAAACTCACGATAACGATGCAGGTAGAAAGTCAAGGGTTCAATGTAGTCATCAAAACCAAAAGCACATCTTCAGCAGTGATGGTCTTACGCTGGCAACGCTCATTGGCTTCACCAGTTACAAAGCTTATGAACTCAGAGACACATTCTTGGATGGTCTGTTTGGAGATCTGGCGCATGATTCTAATCACGTTTGCTATTGGCATGAATCGGTCTTGCTCCTGAATGGTGCATTCAGAATCTTGGTTGAGATGAGCAGGCACTCCCATCCGTAGCTTAATTTCCACAACACAAGAACAATTTGCATCAAATTCGAATGAAAAAGTATATCATCAAAAGCTTGACATTTTTAATTTGTGTGTTGTTTCAAGCTAGTTAAGTGAATGTAGTATATAATGTGCATTTGTAAAAGAGAATTAACTTACCAGGTGTAGGAGGGAATGTGTGATAACCATGAAATCCTCCATTTCCTGAACCACCAACATTATTATCCATCTTTGATCTTTCTCTCTGGATCGGAGCTCTCTAGATATAGAGTGTGTGTGTGTGTGTATGTGGGCTAAATAAATTGGCCATATTTATTGCTACAAAGAGAAATGACACGTGGCAGAAGAAGACATTCGCCGGAATAAATAAGTTGACCGGATCATTTAATTCCCCTTTTCTCCTTTCTCAACAATTTATAGTTCCTAAATGTGTGTTTCACCATTAAAATCAAATATAATTCACTTGATTTTGGGATTTTTAAAGTTCAAGTTGGAGTGACCGTTAAAATCAAATATAGTTCACTTTATTTGGGATTTTTAAAGTTGAAGTTGGAGTTGAAATTATGTTTAGTCAATTTAAAATTTGAATATACTTTTTCTAAATCTAATTTATTAGATTTGAAGTCTATTATATGAGTATTGATATTATCCGTTACTTCTTATTATGTAAAAATATACATACTTATTCTATTACAATATTTTTTTATATTTAAAATATGTCCTTTTAGAGTGTGTTGGTATGAAGGAATATATTCAAGACATCGCATTGAAAAATCGCACAACTTTATGTTTCTTTTATAAATGAATGTTTGTGATTACAATCTTTCAAATTTACATAAATTATTAAGACTCTACTACTAATTAATTAATAAAATTCTTTCACATGATACATACAATCTCTTCATGATGAGTAGAGTTGTCAAAAAAGATCGGCCCAACCCCCACCCGACCCAAGCCTCATGGGCCAAGAATTTTGAAGGGCTAGGGCAGACCGACCATTCATCTAGAAGGGCTTGAAAATGCTAAACCCAACCCTGGAAGGGCCGAGGGCTGGAGTGGGCTAGTCTTTTATTTTTCAAACTTAAAATTCTATAACATCAAGAAAATGAGAAGATTTTCAATTCAAATATGACAAACAATGTTGTTGTTTCAACAACACTAGCAAAAAATCTAGTGTGATTAGCATGTATCTCGCATACCAGATACGCGAGTGAGATAAGAGAGTGACAAGCAAGATGGGAGGGAGGTAAGGGCGCGAGATTTGTCTATGTATCCTAGATACATGCGAATCCACTTGGATAGATGTATCTAGAACAAATTAATCTAATTTTGAGTCCATATATTATGCGATACATGTATCTTGACTTACCAAAATTTGGTAAGATTCATAATATTACGACATAGCATTCATTTAGGTAACTAGCTTATGTACTAGTGAGATCGTTGTAAGTTACTCTTAAATAAAAAGTTTTGGCCCATGGGCCAACCCCGACCCGGCCCCAATCGAGCCTCAAGGGCCAAGAGCTTATATGAGACGCGCTTATAAACCTTAGTTTTAAAATGGGTTTGAAAAATCATATCCAACCCTACCCCAATAACGGGTTGGGTTGGGTCGGCCCCATGCGTTGAGCCCATTTTGACGTCTCTAATGACGAACATAAGTTTTTTTTGTTTGTTTGTATTTTTTGCAAAATTTTAAATGAGAAGTCTTTTTTACAAAATACAAAATATAAACTTATGAGTCAATTTTTTTATATATATATAATAATAATAATAATAATAATAATAATGAAAAAGCACAATTTGGAATCTCATAATTTTAAATCATGATCCCAATCACATGTCCAAATATTGATTTAAAATGATGATTTCATATCACAAGTTCAAACGTAAGCTAGGATTACAAGCCAACCCAACCTTAAAGGTAAGGTTTATAAAGCAGTGGTTCAAATCAACTAAATTGTATGAGACAAAATGTTGTTCGGTCAAAAATCGTTCAACAGATGAAAATAGCAAACAAGAGGATGTTGAGATGGATGTGTGGGATACTACGAGAAATGAGATAACAAACGAAAGTATACGAGAAAAGGTAAGAGTGAACTTCACAATGGACAAAATGAGAGATGTAAAATTGAGATGATTCAAATATGTGAAGAGAAGATGCACAAATATCCTAGTTAAGAGGGTAATAGGTTAATTACAATAGATGTAAGGAGAGTGGATATAGGTAGACCCGAGAAAAATTAGAAAAATGTGGCACACATACCCTTTCATATTCAATTATCGCGATAATTTTAACTTTTATGTAGAATCAAAAAACATTTCAAATTTTCAACTTTAGAACCCAAGTAGAATTGCCAAATTCGGATCCATAATCGTATCTTACTAACCCATAGTGAAAGACACTTATATTCATAAAAAGACTTTAAGGTTAATATATTGTTTATTAATGGTCCCTTCGGTGACATCCAATAAAATTGGAACGATACAGAGAAGATTAACCCCTATGCAAGAATGACACACACAAATCGAGAAATGGACCCCTACGCAAGGATGACATACACAAATCGAGAAATGATCCATTTTTTTTCTTATCTATTAATGCACACTCATAATATAATTCTTTCATATCTACTACTTATATATAAGTGTGAATAACCACACATGTGAAGGTCAACATGCATGCTTCCCATGTGTGGTTCCACACTTACATATATATTTGCTTATTTTTTTCTCCGTTTTAATTTATTTGTCTTATTTTTAAAATTTTAAATATATTTAAAAATCGCATAAAAAAATACTATAAATCATGATAATTGACAACTAAAATTAATATATCCGTGTCACATAAAATGGGACAAAAAAAGTAACATGTATTATTTAATTTGAAAACTATGTAAAAAGTATTGTAAATCTCAATAATTAACAACATATTGACTCTTCAAATTCTATTTGTGCTACATATATTGGGTCAAGGAAGGTAACATATATTATTTAAAAATTACGTAAGAATTACAATAATTAACAACTTAAAATATTTATAAATCATATCAAAATTTAATTGCCTCTCTAAATTTTATCTATGTCACATAAAGTGAGACAAAAAAATCTACTACTTATATATAAGTGTGGATAATCGCACATGTGGCGGTTTGCCTGCTTCACCTGTGTGGTTCCACACTTGCGTATATATTTGCCTATTTTTTTCTCCGTTTACTTTGTTTGTCTTATTTTTCTAATTTTTATATATTTAAAAATTGCATAAAAATACTATAAATCTTGATAATTGACAACTAAATTAATATATTCGTGTCACATAAAATGGGACAAGAGAAGTAACATGTATTATTTAATTTGAAAACTACATAAAAAATATTGTAAATCTCGATAATTAACAATATATTGACTCTTGAAATTCTGTTTGTGCTACATATATTGGGACAAGGAAAGTAATATATATTATTTAAAAATTATGTAAAAATTATAATAATTAACAACTTAAAATATTTAAAAATTATATCAAAATTTAATTGACTCTTTAAATTTTATTTATCACATAAAGTGAGACAAAAAAATAACATATTGGGCCCGTGCTAGCACGGGCACTTATATCTAGTAATACACATAATTCATGTTTCATAATTTAATTTTACAGTTTCACAGATATTTTACTTTTATAATATTATTAATCATACAAAA
Organism: Solanum chiquidenum; assembly: GCA_029582725.1. NCBI lineage: Eukaryota > Viridiplantae > Streptophyta > Magnoliopsida > Solanales > Solanaceae > Solanum > Solanum chiquidenum. Next base: position 21,451 of record JAJOOS010030805.1, read on the forward strand.
TCAATAAATAAACTATGCTCCAAGATTGCATTATTAATCTTACAAAATACAAGTTAATAAGAAAAAAATAAAGAGAAAAAAAATCCAAAGATATGACCGAAAATTAGTTCTATTTTGTATTACTAGTACTTTTTCCCCCAATTAGGACTGTGCCTCCGCCCAGACTGGTTTCCACATCCGTCTTCACCCTCGCAGAACCGCGGCTCTGTTAGGGTTTACCCCTGAAATTGAGGTAAAACTTACCTTCTCCTCTTTCTTTTTGCGTCTATTAAAACAGTTGCCATTGATTATCTTTAATTTTCATTTCTACCGTTTAGGTTTCTCTTTAATTGTTACAGAAACAGCAAACCTGAGGTGGATATACTTCCTTTTTGGGTGTCTCCGTCTTATCTTAGTCAGGTACATTTTTGTTTGAAAAAAGTTAAAAGGAGGAGAATGATTTTTACTGTTACTTGAGAAAACTGATGATTTGGCTGTTTTTATAGTATATTGATACTTTATTTGAGATGATTTAAATGGAGTGACATAGTAGGATTCATATAGCTCTTTCTTGGTATTGAGGCGTAGTTTCTTGTTCACTTGTTTGCGGTATTGAAACTACCAAAGCTCATTATTTTCCTGCATTTGGTTGGAGGATTATGCAGTCCTTTAGATTATTTATCCCATGATTTATATCTTAGTTATAGTATAAGTTATCTCATATACATGAAAGAATAACTTATCCAAGATAATTTGCTCCCAATCAAATGGCCCCTTAGAGTTTTCTGAAAGCAATCAAAAACACCCAAGGGTGTGTTCTGGTGGAAAATGAAGTGGGTGGAGAATCATGAGGGGGCTAAGGTTCAAATCCCAAATGAAGACAAAAAATGCCAGGCGATTTTTCCTATATGTTTGATTCACTATGGGTAGAGTGGCCCGGTTTCTTGTGTTAATTAGGGATAGCAGGTACCCAGTGTAATAGTTGAGGTGTGTGCAACGTGATCTTGACATCACCATCATAAAAAAAGAAGGAAAAAAACTAAAGAAAGCAACAACAAATTTGGTTACGCGAACAAGTTGGAATCCAGAAAAATAAAGTTCAAAAAAACTAAAGAGAAGTCTTGTTAAGCATGTAGGATAAACATTCTTCATTCTGCGACTCTCCATCTTAATCAACAGAGCACCTACTGGATTTTTTGCTTTGCAAAGAGGATTGAGACAGGAGGACCCACTATCTCCCTTTCTGTTCATTATAGCCATGGAAGGGTTAAAGTAACTTGATCAACACAGCAAAAGGGAAAGGATGGATCAAAGGATTCCAAGCAGGAGAACTAAACAACTTGGAGGTAACTCACCTCCAATATGCAGATGATACATTGGTGTTTTGTGAAGCAAAAACAGACCAAATCTTGATTTTGAGGATTATTTTTGTCATTTTTGAGGCAGTCTCTGGACTCCATATCAATTGGGGAAAGAGTTTTATCTATCCTATCAACACTGTGATAGGGATGGAAAGATTGGCTAGTAAGCTAGGAGGCAAGATTGGGGAACTTCCAACAACCTACCTAGGCATGCCTCTGGGAGCAAATAGCAAGTCCAAAGGTATTTGGAATGG